>VZRF01001470.1:178165-204667 GCA_013396875.1 Vireo altiloquus
CCTGGGCACGGCACAGAGAGCGCCGAGGGTCTGACCCTGGGTATGGCACAGAGAGCACCGAGGGTCTGACCAGGGCACAGCACAGAGAGCGCCGAGGGTCTGACCCTGGGCACGGCACAGAGAGCGCTGAGGATCTGACCCTGGGTATGGCACAGAGAGCACCGAGGGTCTGACCCTGGGTATGGCACAGAGAGCACCGAGGGTCTGACCAGGGCACAGCACAGAGAGCACCGAGGATCTGACCCTGGGCATGAAACAGAGAGCACCGAGGATCTGACCCCGGGCATGGCACAGACAGCGCCGAGGATCTGACCCCGGGCACGGACTGAGGCACAGAGGGGAGGCCTAACCCACTCAGAAGCAAATGCCTTTAAGAGGCATAATGTTTCTAAGAGAGTTCCTTGCTGGCACTCCTGTGCTGCGAATGGCAGTGCCCCGAGTGAGGATGGGGCACACGAGGCAGCAGCCACCCAAAGGAGAACTGTGGATCAGCAGCCAAGTCACTGACCCAGCCATCTTCCCTTCAGAGTTTCCTTTATTCTGCAGGTTTATTCAGGAAGATGGTACTTGATTTATAACCCTATAAATGAGAGCAGCACTGAACAGAGAAAGTTTTAAAAATACCTCCTTTAAGAATGAAACAAGTAAAATATTTGCAAAGGACAGTGCAAACAATACCAGCCCTGAAAGTAGCTCAGAGATAAAAGCAGCAGCAGGTTAAGAGGAGCAGAAATGCTTGCAGAAATATTTTTTAAGTGTCATAGCTTGTTTGTTTTACTTTCCTTATTTCAGTGGGAGTGCAGCGCCCTGGGTCACATCAGAAGCTTGTTGAAGGGAGGCCATGCCCAGGATTTAAATACCATGGGGAGGAAGATTCCTACTCCCTCCCTCCTCAAATCACCATGCACATTATGCTGCTCCATGGAAGCTTCCTTCTGGGCAAAGGAACACACCATGGCATTTAATCTACTTCATCCCAGCTCTGAGTCTGATTTGATATTAAGTTGGATTCTGAATAAACATATAATTTACAACTGCTTTCACAAACAATGTGAATCAGGTATTGACACCCAACGAAAATGCAGCTATCCATACTTTATTTCACAGAAGCATAAATGAATGGATTGTGCAGGATCCCAGACCTCCAGAGCCAGAATGAACCCTTGGCTTTAACTACCTCAGTGGGAGCAGGCTATAGCCTAAACACAGTTTGTGTTTGTCTTACAGAGTGAGCAATAAATCCCCACAGCCTCAGGCATCTGTCCCCACTCCTGGAGGATGGCTGTGATGGATGGAGAGCTGCTGCCTCCCCCCATCCACTCACATCTCCCCCTGGCTCACAAGAACGCACCCACGCTCCTGACTGCTGATCCAGGGGACTTTGTGGCACAGGCAAACAGCAAAATCCTCACCAAAACACCATCAAAGCACTTCTACTCCACTGCAGTACAGCAAGACAAAACTCACTGTGACATCAAAACTCTCACCTTCAATCCCAAGAACATTTTGCTTCTTGTTTTCTTCTGACACTTCAAACTTCTGTATGAGGTCCAGACAATATTCTGGTGTCACATTATTCATCTGCAGAAAAACAAAAGTGGTGGTACACTTATTTTTAATCCCATGTCACCAGCATGTGAAAATCTACTTAACTTGGAGGAGACAAACAGGAGCGAGAGGTAGCCATCAATTAAAACCTATGTCATTTTAGTCTCAAGATTAAAATTAGCTGTTTAGCAGCCTTAATAGCTGTAGTGACCAATACTGCTGAAATGAGAACTATGACATTACATTCTTTAATATAATCTTCTTAGACATGCAAAAAGATTTGGCAGGCTTTGATTCCATTTTCATGCATTTTCCACTCCTATGATTTCATTACTTCCAAGGGAGTTCGCTATGATACAGGCTAGGAGAGAAATAATTAAATTCTGAAATGAAAAACAGCAGCTTTTCTGAAACAAATAGGAATTTTGTCAACAGCTTCAGCTCGCCCACAGCTGAGGTTCTAACTGATTTGTGGGGCACTTACAAGTAGACACTTATATTTCCTTCAGAACTAAAGGAAAGAAGTAGCTTCCATCACTCCTCTCATCTTTCCTCCCTGCCTTGAGTTGTAGAGAAGCAAAGGGAGAACGAGGACTGGGTGGATTTCATTTCTGCACTGCCAACATCACAGGAAGACAACACTGGCACTCAAACCTCTGGCACTTTACTTGTGCCATCATCCTGTTCACTGTTTGTACTGTCCCAGATAAGCCAGCCATCCTCAGATGCTGCAGGAATTACACAGGATAACAGAAAAAAATAACTGATTATCCTTGCTCAAGTTGGTGTTTGATGGCAAACACTGCTCAGAGCAGGCCCTGTTCTGGTACGAGCTGGCTCAAATTAACTTTTCCATTATCCCCCATGGCTCCTTGCTGGCCCACTGAGGGGTTCTCATGTGCTCTAGGAATGGAAATGTCTAATCAAGCTCAAAGATCAATCTGCTGGGCGAAATTCCACTCATTTGTGCTTTTTAATTGTAGCTTGAGAGATGATGACTTTGGTTACTCATTTTTTTGTTACACTTTAAATTACTCCACTAAAAATAATAAGGGGTGCTCTCCTAAACAGGGAGTTCTCCTAAAAGAGAAGCCAGTTTGCAAGCTAACAAAAACCCCAACCCGCTTTTGTTCTGTCCTCAGGCTGCAGAATATTGAACATCTTGCCAAATGAGCAGCAGATGGAGCAGGACAGACTGCCCACAGATTTCCAAGCATCCAGACAGCAGCAAAACCCAAATGCTGTTTGGGTGAGGGCACTGGGGAGCTGCCTCCTGGCTGGGAGCACCGTCAGCTCTTGGGGCAAGGCTGCCCTGCCCCAGGATGTTGTTGGCCCTGGGAACATTTGGGGAGATCTCCCTGAGCCCCCATGCTGGGGACTGGGAAGGGGCACAGGAGGGCAAGGTGCTTCCAAGCTGCCCAGCCAAGAGGTTCATCTCCAGGAGCTCCTGGTTTCACTCTTTTTATGGCTTTTTGGAGCAATGCTGAGCAGAGCAGTTCCCCAGAGAGCTCTGCCCACTCAGTGTTCTCAGGAGGGCACAGAGAGCAGGAAGAGGATGCAGAATCAGACCTGACAGCCAGCTCGGGGTTTTGTGAGTTCCACAGTGTCCTTGTGCACCCCCAAAGACAGCTTCCCCCCTCTGTCACATGTTCCTCTTCCTGCTCCAGCTCCCTGAGCACCCTCCCACACCGCTATCCTGGGCACCTCAAAAACCAGCCAAAGCAGCTCAAACTCCTTCTAGAAGCATTTAAAAAACCAATAAAACCTTCAGAATTCTATTTGTTACATCTGTGCTTTGCCCTCCACCCCACGTTAGTATTTTCCATGAAATCCTTTCCCTACACTGGGATGTAAGTACACGGCCATAGACATGGATGAGATATTGCCACACCTTCTGTTCCACCTTCAGAAACTGGGCAAGCTCTTCAGCAGTGAGGTGATCCTTCTTGTCACTGTAGCTTAAGAGCAGTAGGTAGAGATCTCGACGCAGGGACATCATCTTGTAAAACACAGAGAATTCTTCAAAGTTCAGGGTTCCTTGGTTCTCATCTGTGTCTGCCTCCTAAGAGGTAAAGGCACTCAGGTAAATGTGCTCAACACAGGAGAAATCAGGGAACAAAACAGATCAGGACTTGTGTACACCAACAGAAATGTAATAAATTCTAGTCTGCAAGACTGTTCAGACACAAATTCTAACAGGCTAAAATAACTGCAAAATTTTATTATCATCTCTTGGGTTTTTAAGAGTTAATAAACTAAAGCCACAGATTCCCTATGAGACTCTAATTTTCTTCTTTAATTTCAAGTTTATTTCCCCCCTAAAGAGGCTCACCCTGGGCTTTATTCTGATCTCTTGCCCTCCTGTATGACCTGCAGTTATCCTGGATTAAAACACAGCAACAGGCATAACAATATCACCCCATGGCTTCCCCAACAACAGTCTGGTATCTTAAAACATTCAGGACAACATCAGAGTCTAAAATGCCCATTAATTTAATCTGCAGCACTCTCAGCCCCAGCAGCACTCTGCAGAGGGGACAACTCTGCAGCAGCACTGAGACTCCACACTGAAACATACACCAAACATCCCCAGTCTTGATTTTCTGTTTCTCCTCAGAGGTAGGAAGAGAAGAAAACAGTACTTAGCACACACTAATACAAGCTTTTTCCTGTGAACATCTGTCTAAGAGGATTGCTTTGGATTTTCAAAACAAAGAATATATTCTGGAGAACGGCTGGCAGGCACTGTGTGGGTCTCCATGGAAAGAACAACTGCAAACTCCTACCACAGCAAGTCAGCTGAGAGGAAAAGAATTCCCAGCTAAATGGTATTGAATGGGATTTTTAATCATTTTGTATCTATTACGTATCTTAAATGTCATTTATAATCTGTGGGAACAAGTACAACCCAAATTCATCTCTGCAACATCGCCCCACCAGTTTCCATTCTCCACGTCTTCGGCAGTAACTCCAGATTCCAAAGATGTATCTCTAATGGGGATTTTATGCCAGTCAAACAAAGCACTTTTGACCACAGAAGATGTCTTCAACTTTCCCACATTTTACAGCAAACCAGCTTGAAGCTGGTACTGGTTTGGAAAAGTGAAGATGACTTTTTTGGTCTCCATTATGCTCTTGGCTTATCTCTCCTTTCCTACAGTAAACACAAGGAGTGGTGGAAAATGGGAGCTGTTTTCAGATAACAGAAGTAAAAAATTGATTCTAAATCAATCAAATCTAAATGGCTAAATATGAGGAAATTGTTCAAGAAAACCTAATTACTTGCATGAAGCCAGTATCTATTAAATAATTTCCCACAAAGGAAATGAAAAAACATTTTAATAGCAACAGAGTAACTTGATTGTCCATCAGTGCCAGCATCGAGCAATTCAGGTCACAGAGCTGAAAGAGTAACACTGGTAAGTTCTCTTCTGTGTGCTCCATGTCATTTAAACAATGTTCTCATGCCTCTCTGTCTACAAAAAGCTGATTTTCAAGAAGCCTGTAAGGTGCTGGAAAGGACAGGTTTTTAGCCCCAAGCTGCAGATCCTGTTTGAGATCTGCCCAGCAATGGACCTTAACTCCCCCAGGACTGACCTGGAACATCTGCCGCACCTTCCTGCGGGGCAGGTTCACGTTCAGCTTGTGCATCAGCTGGTGGATCTCCTCGATGTTCAGCAGCCCATCCCCGTTCTTGTCAGCCTCCTCGAAGGTCTGCTTCACCCAGCTGCCAGCGTGTCAAGGACAGGCACCACAGGTGATCTCCTCACCGAGAAGGGAGGCAGGGCAGCTCAGGAAAGAATCCTTTTTGCCCCTGCCCTTACTACAGCTCAGTCAAATGCTTAAAAGCAGAACTGGTTTATGGCAATTATTTACAGCTCAGTTCACAACACCAGCCCCTCTGCACTCCCATTTCTGCTGCAGGGTCCTATCCTGAGAATGTGCTCTGAAGTTTTCAAATATTGCTGGGCTTACTCTGGATCTTCTTCCACCTCTCCCTTCATTCTACCTGCACCTTGCTTCCCAGCAGCACCTTTCACCCCCTCCTTGCACAAATATCCCTCAGCACCTCCTGCTAAGCTCTGCAGTAGCTGGGAGTGGTACAGGGCCATTCTGTGTGCAGTCTCCCAGCTGCCACTGTGGATTAAAACAAACAGGACTTGCAGTGATGTTTCACCACTAGAGAAGATACAGCAGTCAGGAGCAGCTCAGAAAAGTCACAGTTAAATACAGCCAGCTGAGGACAGAGCAACAGAGAATGCAATACAAGCCCAATGGACCTGTGCCTGTTGAGGATCAGAATCAAATCAGAATCACTGGAAACAGAAATTACAAATACCTGAAATTTGTATATTCTCCAGGAGTATTTACAAGTGACCACTGGAGATTTCCATGATGCAGAAGAATAGACAGGTTACAGTTTTAATGAAGATGGCCTTGGGTTTGGGATTTTTTTTTGTTTAGGGAGGACAGTGTTCTTTGTGTATAACATTTTAATCAGCTCTGTTGTGAAAAAAAAAAAAGGCACAAGAAGAAAATTTTCAGTGGACATGAGGTTCATTTTGGCTACTGGTCTACAACAAACAATTAAGAGCTTTAAGGATTTGTGCTCCTGACAAACAATGGAGTCTGGGAAGGACACAGACATCTGACTTACACAAGAGAAACAGAGATGGCCAGGAGTTACTGAGATATTGAGATAACCAGAAATAACTGGTTTGCCCCTTATCCCCTGACTGCCATGCAGCTTGATCCAGTCCCTAAGGCACAGCCCATAAGTGTCCATGTCAAACCCATTGCTCAGGTTTCCATTGCAATCAGTGGAGGCGTTCAGGTCACTTAACAGAAAGGACACCCTGTGCTGAAGTGACTAAAACCAAGGCAGGCACACAACCAGGAGGAAGGCCCAGCTCTCAAAGGATACTGGTCGTGTGTCCTCTGGCGCTTGGCGAGCGAGTCCTCGTCGCTGATCCCGGCCATGAGGTACTTCAGCCCCGTGATCCAGGTGCGAGCCTCCTCCGGGTTGGACGTGATGAGGTCCAGGCTCTCCAGGTGGTTGCCATGGTAAATGGAGAAGCAGCAGCTGGGGTCGAAGCTGCCCTCGGCGTGGCGGTGGAAGATCTCCGACTGCCGGCCCTCGCTGACCTTGTAAATGGAGTCGATGACAACTGCGGGGAAAGGGAGACACAAGGACACGCTGGGACAGCCAGCCAGCCTCCTCCTGCTCCTAACAATTCTGAGTTATTCAGGCTCAGAGGCATTAAACTTTATCAATGTTACATCTTCACATCCCAAAGCCCTGCTGCACTGCAGGTTTTCCTCGCCATGGCTGTGCCAAGTGCTGGCTGCCCCAGGGGCTCCGAGCGCTCCCTGGAACATCACAGGGCTGAGGCTACAGAAAGGGAGCAGGAGAAACAGACACCAAGCATCCCCATCAGTCCATGGTGAGCCCCTGTGCAGCTCTGTAATTCACATTCTAATACTGAACTGCCCCAGAAATTAGAAGGAACATGAGGAGCTTACTTTTTGCCTTTTCGCTCTTCCGGGAGGGTCTCCATCGGATGCAGGTCCTGTGCTCGTCCAGGTAGAAGAGACGGACCAGCCCCTTGGTTCCACTCTTCAGCTTCACCATCTGCGTCCCAGACTGCATCACACTCATGCATCTTTCAACTGTGAGGCAGAGCAGAATAAATTCAGCTGAACGGCTCCTCATCCACTAATGACATGACTAACGAGCTCCCAGCATCTGCCAGGCACACAGCAGCTCCACTTGAACCTCGAATGACAGAAAGTGAGCAGTGCTGGGAGACTACTCCTTCTTCACTGCCACCTTCTCCACACAGGAGAATGGATCAGATCATCTGTCAGAACACCCTCACGACAAAGGAGGCAAAGAAAGCTTTAATCTGTGTTGAAGGAAAATACTTTCTGGTTGTTCCACGCTTATTTACATTTTTTTTTATATTACTATACACAGTTTTAAACCCCAGCACTCCATGCATTTGGACTGCTGAGATCCTCATTCAAACCCTGCAGTCCTTTGGGCTCAGTAGCTGGAGTTTGTCCCTGTGCTGGGACAGTGGCAGAGCTGCTCACAGAATGACACAAACACCCATTCACGCCCTCTCCATGCTGCCACCAGCCTTGAGCACGCACTGGGATGATTTCCTCTTATCCACCCATCCCATCCGGATGATAAGGCTTTTTTCCCCCTCAGTGTTTTGACTAAAATAAACCCATTTCATCTCACATCTTCCCTCCTGCAGCCTTCCAAACACGAGGATCAAGATAACATTTCCTCTTGATCTCAGTATATATCCATGCTCTTAAATTACTTTCTGGTTTTATCCATTCACAGCCTCTCCTCACTTGGTATCACTCCAAATTCACCTCCCTGGGTGATTTGTTTACACTCTGGCTGGCTCCCAAATAAACTCTCTGGGTCTGTCTTTATTTCTTATCACCCTTCCTCTCTCCAGCACTTCTCTCTGCAGTGCTCCTCAGTGTCACAGCAAAGACTAACCCACGCTCCCACTCCTCTCTGCCAGAGCTGGGATTTATTTATTCTCCCAGCTCCCAACAGCTCTGACACTCTCACAGGCAGTCAGAGCAGCAGCCACACTTTGGGCAAAGCAGGGATGAGCAGCCTTTGGCCCTGGAATAATGGCTCCCTCACACACGGGGAACTGGCAAGGCAAACCCCAACAGAATAAACCCCATCAGAAAGAACCTTTTCTCCAGGTTGTCTTTCTTGGAGGAAAGAGGGGACTGAGGTTGAGCTGAACAGAACCAAACTATTCTGAAAGCATCAGAGGAGTGCAAAAAATGTGTCCTTTATTATGTCCATAAATAATGGCACCCCCTGGATCAGCACACACACCGAATGAAGGCGAGTTTGGAAGGGCTTTAAGGTAAACCACAAATGTGACATAAATCAAGCCAGAAGGAGATGTTAGACTATATCCACATTTTGGCTGGGGTAGCATTAACTTGGATCTATCTGAAGATGCACAAAATACCAGGAAGACAAACATTTATACCACAAGGGATGGAGAACTCAGAATCTGAGAGAAGAAAGACAAACTGAAGCAAAAATAGTCCCTAACACTCCCTATGTACATCTGTACAGGAGTGCCTTTTCTTGGCAGACCCAGCCTTTCTGTGTGGAACTGAGTTTAGATCAGGTTTGCCTTGGGCTGCTACCCAAACAAACACGACTTGTGCCAGCACAGAAGAGAGGTCCTCCCTCCCTGTGTGCATGGACACACAAACGTGCCCTGCTCCATCAGCCTGGCACACACACCACAAGCACCTTTGGATTTCACTAATGGAGAGATCACTTCCAGCAGGGCTTTAGCTCACTAAGAGGTTTAGCAACAAGCTACTCAACACAGAAAATCTGCTTCTTTGCACCTAAGGCAAGCAGTTACTGGTGAAAGTCTTACAAAAAGAACTAAGTCTCAATAAGTCTATTAGCATCAGCTCAGCTGGCAGAGAAAAAGTCCCAGCCTGGTTTCACTAAGATGCTGCTGAGGACAGCCAGCAGAAGGCAGAAGGGACAAGACTGCATTTATTCAGTATAAGAAAAGCAGAGAATGGGCCACAGTCAGGTAATAGCAGCCAACAAAACTGTGGGGGAAAATAGAAAACATAAAAGGCAATCCAGTTCCTTCTTCACCATTTTAACTGCCTAAACATTTCTACATCACATTTGTAATTGTTATAGGTGCAGTCACATTCACGACATTCATGGCAGGCAGACTTCAGTTACAGGAAATAGATTTTAAAACACTTTCTTTCACAAAGTGGAAGAAACCCAGTTCCTGCCCCATATCTCAACAGCCTCCCCTTCCCAAACCCCACCTGCAGCAGGTCTGGTGCCCCAGGCAGCACCATCTTTGCTGCTTGCACTTTCCCAGTTCCAAGGAAACACCATGGGAATTCAAACATTTAAAGCATAGTAAACGTGTAAGAGAGTTCACGGCATCGTTCCTGCTGTGTAGGTGTTAATAACAAGGACTCCGCTTTCAAGAAGGGACTGGGGTAATGGAAATGCCACAGCAATCACGGGCACACTGGATTTCAGCTCTGCAAACCATTTACAAAACACCCCATCCTCCCCTTTAGGCTATTTATAAAATATAAGCACGCAAATAAAAAAGGTCTTTTTCAAATCTATTCTCAGTATGCTAATGCCAGTCCCTTGCCAGACACCACACATTAGCATCTGAATCGAGGAAGGTATTGAGCAGTGCAGGGCAGAATAAAGCTCCAGAAGAGCAGTTCAGGAAGGATTTCACAAAGGAATAGGGAAGCTGGTTCCAGAAAAACATCTAATCCTGTAGATAAACCAGGAATACAAAGTAAATGAAGCAGCTCCTCAATGCAGAAATAGATCAGAATTTGAGGAAGCAAGACATGATTCCCATTAAAAGATATTTTTCTAACACAAGGGCTAGCCGTGCATTTTTTGCCTAAAGTCTGAAAACGAATTAAGTTAAACTTAAAACTAGAACCTGATGTAGTTTATGTTACAAGATCAAAGAAAATTGATCTGGATGGTTGAATAAAGATTATGCTTATGGAATGTATAAGAAAGGTGTCCCTGCCCACGGGAGGGGGTGGAACTGTGTGGTCTTCAAGGGCCCTTCCAACCCAAACCATTCCATGATTCTATGATACTTAAAGCTTGAATTTAAAATTTAAAAACCCTGAAAACTACAGTCACTTCTGTTTCCAGAGTTATGCAAACTTGACAGTCTAAATTCATCCCAACAGACATCCTGGAGTTTAATGGGATTTAATAATGAAAGACCAGTCTATTTTTTTTTCCTCCCAAAATAACCCTTTAAATCAATACAGACCTGAATTCAAATAGCACTTTTTGATCTTTAGTTTGGCCACGAGAATCACTCCTAAGAGCACAAGCTCTCCTTTGGGGAGGAGCTGCTCTGCACCCAAGGGTAAACCAGATACAAACCCATCTGTGCCAGCTCGACCTTCTCAGGAGCAGCCACGCTGCCCAGCACGGGGCAGACCTCTGAAGCCATGAGGAGAGCCATGGAGCCCCTGGGATGTTCCTGAGATGAGGGGTGCCCCTGGGATGTGGGGTGTTCCTGGGATGCAGAATGTTCCTGGGATGAGGGGTGCCCCTGAGATGCAGGGTGTCCCTGAGATGTGAGGTTCCCCTGAGATGTACGATGTTCCTGGGATGCGGGGTGCCCCTGGGATGCAGGATGTTCCTGGGATGCAGGATGTTCCTGAGATGAGGGGTGTCCCTGGGATGCAGGGTGCTGGGCAGGCACTGCCAGTCCCACCTGCCCACGCTGCCGCCTGACCCCGGAGGCGCCGAGTCCTCCAAGCCGCAGCTCCAGCCGCTCCAGAAGCGCTAATTCCCCAAACCAGCCCGTGCTACCTCCATCCCCTCGCCTCTAATCCATCCCTGCACTCGGGTCTAATAACCAGGGAATGGTTCAGCATCATTGCCAGAATCCCCACAAAACCCTCCGGCTCCGCTCCCGAGCCGCAGCCATTCCCTGGGTCCGGGAGCTGGGAATTCCTCCCATTTAGCTCAATTCGCAGCAGTCACAGTGATGAGCACACATCTGCCTGCTCTTGTGCCTCACACAAAGTCCTCAGGGCACGCAGGACCCCGCAGTTGATACCAGCAGGAAATCATTTAGGGAATGAGGACGTTACACTGAGCAGCATTTTCAGGCAAACAGAAGAGCATTTTGCTGTACAGGGCACATCCCAGCAGTGAAACAAACACCCCCTCTCCCATCAAACATGTTCTCCAAGGTTAAATAAATACCCTGGCCATTTTTTGCTACTGGATTTTGGGGTTTAGCTATTCAAGAAAACACTATTACCTAAGCATCAGCATCAAAACTCTATTGCCAAGGGTCTACAGCAAAATCTTGATGGAATGCAGGTTTTGGGTGAACTTATTTCCTTTTTTAGTGAGTTTCAGTGAAATTTCACTTTAAAAACATTCTCTTTTTCCAGCACTGCCTTCAAAGAACCTTTATTTGCAAAGAGATGTTAACTACTTGAACACATAAAAGCTCCAGGTCCCTGCACACACTTCACTCTCTGGCTCCTGTGCACTAAGGCACACACAGGGGCAAAGGCTCAGCTAAATAAATTTGATGCTTGTCCTAAGTTTACTCCGCAACAGGGGCATTAGGTCCCCCTGAGCACCGTCTCATCCCCATCTCCATCAGCCTCTGAGAGGCAGCACAACAAAGCTGCCAGAGCAGGTACATCAGGCTTTAAGTAATTATTTTATTTATTAGTTAGTCATTCCTCATTTGAGGACAGCCAGAAAAAGCTATTTTTGCAAGGGGCAGAGTGTGTGACATGCTACATGCAAACAGTTCAGGTGTGCACAGCAAACCCTTAATAAATTAATAGAATTAGCCCTTAACAAACCAAATACAGCACAATGTGAATATATTTAATCGTTCTGGAAACAGTGTCCTGCAACAAGAGCATTAAGGTCACAACACTGTTGTGAGACAGATAATTTTTCTTTAAAATCAAAGATCAAAACAAATTTCTTATTGCTGTCCACAAACAGTTCTTTTGTTTTCCTGTTATATTACTGCATGTTAAGAAATTAATATTCCAAAGTGCAACCAAATGACAAAAGGTCTGGTCTCATCTTGCTTTTATGGACTTACTGGTACAGCCATCTGACAAAACAAAAAGATTAAATAAGGTATAAAGAGCATTACCAAACACTGAGAAGTATAATTATGAAAGAGGATATAAACTGGGTTTCTAAATGATAGGCATCAACTGCATTAAGCCAACATTAAGCTTGAAGAGATAAAAGGAACCCATAAAATGCAGGAGTTACTTTTCTAACTGCAGCAGCAGCTCTTCTGCCCTGCATTCAGTATTTTGGGGTTTACTATGTATTTTGTGAAGGGTTGTGAAGCCCTGGCACAGCTGCCGAGGGCAGTGGTGGGGTCACTGTCCCTGAAGTGTTTGAAACACGTGTGGATGTGGCTCGTGAGGACACAGGTTAGTGGTGAATACTGTGGTGCTGCCGGGCTGATGGTTGGACTCTGTGATCTGAAAGGTCCTTTCCAAACAAGCCCCCACCCCTGCACCAGAGACCAGCACACAACTGACCTGCCCCCAGCCCTGTAGTGAAGATAGTCTGGTTCCAACCAAACCCCAAAGCATGGATCAAAGCAAACCCCAGAACCCCACATCATTCTCAAGTATCTATACTCTCCTCATCCCCCTCTTCTGCATCATTTACTCACCCTGAGCACTAGGTTTGCCCTTCCAGAAATGCCATTTAAAGCCATTTTCTCCCCAGGTCCACCCCCAGAGAGCACATTTTATCTAAATCCCACAGAACAGCACTAATATCCAGCACACCACTAATGTCATCAGGGTGCTGATTGTCGGGGTGTTACATAACAGACAAAAAGCCGGGGGGCAGGGAGGGCAGATGCAGGTCTGGGGCAATGCACGGCCCTAGGAGGGTTTAAATAGCACAGGCAGGATTGGTTTAAATAGCCACAGCTCATATTTTACACCAGATTTTAATTTGCTCCGCAGCAGCTCTTCCAGCCTCACGGAATTTCACATTAAGCTTCTTACAGTGGATTTAATGGTAATCTCTGGGATGTCCATGGACATGAGATGGACAATCTCTCACACTTCTGCAAATCTCAAGAAACCCTCAAGGAAGTCACCCAGCACCAGCAGAGACACCAGAGGCTGAAAAGGGCATGGGTAATTCATCTCAGCCCTGGAGATGCAGAGCATCAAAACAAGGATCCAAACGCAAGCTGAGACTACTCAAAACAACTGTGAATGGTGTCTAACCAAAGGAAATCCCTGACTCTGGGAAGCAGCTCATGCTTGTAAAGTCACTAAATAATACTCCAATGAAAAAGGGGTGAAGCTCAAGAACAAAACCATGCACTACCCAGAATGGAGAAACAACCCCAAGCACAACCAAAATCTATCAGTACATTTCAGCTCTTTGTAGACATGGTAACTGTCTGGCAGTGTCTTTTTATCTTTCAAAACAAACCCAAACAAAGCCAAAAACTTGGGAGCAGCAGCTCACAGAAGTCATGTCTGAGTAACACATATTTCACAGTAACTGCTCTTTCAGCCTCCCCTATTGACACTGCGGGATCAATGCTTCCAGGATGACCAATAACTCATCTTATTTTCACATTACGAGTGAAAGGTTTCTGCTCTTCGCCTTCTCAAGCTGATCCTTGACAAATCTTAGTTATTCTTACTATGGGAGAACCCAGAGTCCCTTCCCAGACTGAGGCCCCCTCTTCTTTGGCTCTTAGAGATCAGAAAGGAACCAGAAGCATCCAAACAAAAACTTGGCGCTACAGTTTAATCCCAAAAGAGCTTGAATGATCCTTAATCAGAAGCTTTGTTCCCTCATTGAGACTTCACAGAGCACTGCAGCAATGTCCTGCCAGGACAGTGCCCCATTTACAGAGGCTGTGCTCCCCTGTTGGAGCCCATAAATAATGCATGCTTTCCACCCTGCCCAAGGACCCCTCCTTCTGCCAGCTCAGCAAAGTTCCACTTATTATCGTCATGCAATTAGCCCAGGTTTCATCCTTTCTTCAGAAACAACTCCACCAGAGCTGTCCATTGTGACAGCCCTGGTGCCGCTGCAACACAGCATCCGAGGACTGTAAGTTTTCCATTAGGACTATGGAATTAGTCCTTTGTCAACACTGAAAAGCACAATCATTTAAGCACAGACATGGCCAACTGCCAAAGCACATTGTCACATCAATGGGGTGAACAAGGAGCACAGATTTATTAAGCAAACACAGTTAGGTTTGCACATCCTAATCCTCTTTCTTTCTCGAGGATCCCTCAGCAGGGAGGGCACAGCAGTTGATTATGACACTACAGAGCATGTGGAAAAAGCAGGAGGTGGAAGAAAAGGAGGAGGAGAGTTTCCACTGCCCCTGCCAAGGGCAGGACAAGCACACAGGTGTGTAGTGCCACTGTGCCAGGTCAGGGTGGCTTTCAGGACAAGCAGCACCCTCCCTGCCCCGGTGTGACTGACACGGAGTCCCAGGCTCCATCCCGAGGGTCTGTGCCCATGTCCCCACAGGAGCCCCGGGGCTCCCCAGCCAGGCAAGCTCTGCTCGGGACGGCAATTCCTCCTCCCTGCGGCTGAGTCACCTCTGCACTGCCCACACAGGAGCTCCTCTGAGCCCTCACAACTGGCAGAGCAGTCTGGAAGGCAGCAGGACATGGACGCAGAGGTGCAGAACAGTAAGCCACAAGCTCCTTCTCTGCCCTCTAAAGAAATCAATAAGTACATAAATAAGGATCATAAACCTGTGAACCCGACCTTGTTCTTAGCCTGCCTGTGTTGTATGATACAGCAAATACAATTCCCACCACAACACACTGAGCTAGGGCAGACCTCCTCATTCACCACACCGCCCTTTGTATGTCACACCTCCCACTTCACCTCATCAATTTAACAAAAGATAGGGAAAAACCCCCACCACCAAAAGACCCTTCCTAAAGCTTGCTCCTGTGCCCACACAGAGACGTGCAGAGGATAAACTGTCCCAGCCTCGGTGCAAACAGTCAATTCTAATGTCTGCAAATTTATCAGCAAACAGCCATGTGTGACAGCAGCCTCGGCCCCTGTCCAGCAGCACAGCCCGAGGAGCGAGAGAGTGGCAGGGCACGGGAGCAGCTGGGAGAGGGATCCAGTCCCCAGGGCCTGGAGCCAGGCTGGAGGCAGCACTGCTTCCCTCCAGGCTACCAAACAAAGCCACATCTGGGGCTGGGCTACAGAGTAGGAAGAGGGGGAAAAAAGCAGAATAGAACGGAAGGTGAAGTTAATTAACCTTTAAAAGTAATGAATGGAGACTGCAGTGCAACAGATGATATGAATTAATTTATTCATACTCCTCAGAAATAGTCGTTTTCTAAAGAAACATGTTTATCTATTCTATTTCAAATTACCTCGGTGCAAGTCACCGACAGTGAGTCATCTGTGGGCAAACAATGAACTGACAGTCTCAAACACCGAAGTGATTTTATCACTGGAAATGATGCTGTTCTGTGCATCTGAGTTTCAGGCTGATCAATGTTTCTATTGGTAACATGGGAACACCTCTGAGCCTGTTCTCTGCTGTGCTGGTATCGATAACCTGCCACAGCACAGGCTCGAGCTCCCTGCCCCACAGCCAGGTCTGCTGGCACTCCCAGGAAAAGCCAGCTTGGGGCTCCTCACAAGTCCTCCTTTAGTCATGCACGGAGCACAGGGAGCAGCACGTGCTCCCCCGAGGCATGAGCTGCTGAAGGAAAGAGGAAAAACCAGCACACACATCTCCTGCAGCAAGCTCAGTGCTGGACAGAGCTGGGAAGGTTTCTTTCAGCACATTCTGGTCACCAGCCTCTGGTGTTCTCAAGCTGCTGTGTGCCACCAGAGTGCCAGAGCTGACCCCAACACGGCACTGGGCCAGGTTCGTCTCCAGAAAAGCACTGAAGGAGTTACCTCAATGGTTCCAATCTATGCTCCAGAGTTTTGGAAAGACAATAGTTCTTCAGCAAACAGCAACAATTCCCCTTCACACCATGGCAGTGTTCTGTAGATTTATTGAAAAAAGAGTAGATTTCATTCACAAGCATCAAAAGCCACAAACACTAAGTAGCTAGCAAGCACATAACCTAGCTACTACCTGCTCAGCCACATCCTCTGCAGAACTGAGCAGATACTGCCCCTGGAGCCACCAGCACCCAGCTCCAGCACCCTCTGAGCCCTCAGCAGGGCCATGGCAGCGACACTTTGTGGTGCCCCACTGTGACACTCCAGTCAGGTGGCACTCAGGGCAACACTGGGCAACCTCTCCAGGACATGCCAAACCACCTTGAGGCTTTCAGCCCGCCA
Organism: Vireo altiloquus; assembly: GCA_013396875.1. Lineage (NCBI taxonomy): Eukaryota > Metazoa > Chordata > Aves > Passeriformes > Vireonidae > Vireo > Vireo altiloquus. Next base: position 194,640 of record VZRF01001470.1, read on the forward strand.
AAGCTGCCATGTGCATGTGCTAACTCACTGTGAGCGCATTTATTGACAAGACAGATTTAAGCTCTTATTGGGACGAACCCTGTGGATGACCAAGTTCTTCCCAGAAGGAGATTGATGCCTTCCATATCCACTCAGAGCAGTCTGCTGTTGCAGGCTAATTCCTTTACATATTCCAGAACCTACACTCAGTGCCTGTTTTACAGCTGCAGGCACAGGAGGCCCAGAGCAGCACTAATAAGGGCATTAAACAAGCCACTGCCATAGTCCCTGGGTGAAGGAATGAGCCCTGATGGAGCTGACGGCCGTTCCTCAGCCCGGCCGTGCCAGCTGCATCCCTGCTGTTCTGTGAAAACCAAGCACCACGACCCAGAGCCCAAGGCCCAGCCCCAAGGGAGGTGTGTGCCCTGTGCCCCAGAGCTGATCCCGCTCCCAGCTCCAGCGTTTCCCACCCGCACTGGGGCCAGAGCCACCCAGGAATTTACAGGAGAGCTGCTGCTTCCCGCAGGTGCTCATCGGAGCCGGGGCTGAGTGTTCCTTTCTCCGGGGTTATCCCAGGGGTGCCCTTTGGCATGCCAGCCGTGCAGGGCGATCGCTGTCCGGCCAGCCTGGAACACGGGGCTCACACACCCTGCCTGCTTCTGCCATCCGGTATGGGAACACACTCCTGGTACAGAGCCACCGCAAGGGCTGTGCCTGCGCTGGCCCAGGTCACCTCGGAGCCCAGCCTGGGTCACCTCAAAGCCCAGCCTGGGTCACCTCGGAGCCCAGCCTGGGTCACTTCAGAGCCCAGCCTGGGTCACCGCCGAGCCCGGCCATGACCCCAGCTTCAAGCGACCACACTTCGGTGCCAGGGACACCCAGGGCCACCCAGGGCCACCCACTCACTGCTCTGCAGCCCTCGCCAGCCTCCCCACACAGAGATGGCACTGCCACAACCAAGGATGACCAACAGGAATTTGGCCCTGTTATTCCATCTGGGCAAGGAAGGGACTGCAGAATGACCTCGAGCAGAATTCCACCCTCAGCCGAGTTCTCCGCTGTGGAATGTGCTCATCTACACATACACTGCCACGAGATTCACAACTTGAACCTGATGCTTTCCTTGCAGGCCTGTTCCCAAGCCCTCCAGGAGAGCTGGCTGCTGTGAATTATTAAATGGGGCCATATCCATTACGTCCTACACCTGGGAAGGCAGATGGAGTAACACCTGCCCTCCTTTAACCACGGCCCCAAAGCTCCACGGAGAGCTCTGGGTACCCAACCCCTGCGTTTGGCACCGCAGCTCAGCGGCTCCAGGGCAGGCAGCCCTCCCCACAGGGCAGCCACAAATAACTCACTTTTGCCTAAAATAGGCTGTTTCTTACACAATAGCTCTGTCTATTCCCAGTAACTTTCACTAGATAAAAAATATCCAATAAAATCGACCATGACAGATACAAAGAAAAAAAAACATATCAACCCCCAGCACCGCCCTGAAATTTTTTAACATCTTGTAATGGGCATGATATTTCAAAGTATGATCCGTGACTTTTGGTGGCTTTATTTTAGATTAGTTTGTTTGATTTTAAATTACAGATAATCTCGTCACAAAAATGTCTTCTGAGCTACCCAATTCTGGCAAAAAGCTCTTTGCTAAATGTATCTTCTAAGTGTTTTCTTTAAAAGAACATAGTCCATAATCCTTAAGGATGAGCAAAATACAAAAATTAACATTAATCTACCATGATTTCTCTTTCTCTCTACAGCATTTACTCTCTATCCACTCAGAGGCTTAAGCTAATTGCCACTTTCCATTCAGCACTGACTTAAATTGAACAAAATTAGACGTTATAAACTACAAGATACTGAAGAAAGTTATTCAAGATGTCTTCCTTTTTTGTACCATCTCCTGCAATTCTTGAAAAGACAGCTTTTATCCAATGCTTTCATTGAAATTTTACACACCATTTGCAAATGTGTTATACTATTTATAAGTGCTACTAGAAAAAAACCAAACTCTTCTCTACTGAAAGGCACAGCAAAATTCCCAACAGATGAAAAGGTCAAGAATGTTTTTATTCAAGGCAAACACATTTGTAATAATTTAAGCTAACAGAGAAGTGCAGTTTGCCTTCCTCATAAGAGCAGTATCTCAAATACAAGATACATGTTTTCATGGAGAAATGTACTTTCAAGTCAATACAAACCCACCAGGTTTTCTTGCCAAACATTCAGGAATAGATACACATTTGTTATACCAACAATGTCCACACAAACACTGTATACAACTTACCAATCACAAGGGTTAAGTTACCTGATTTTTCTATAAGCATTTCCAGAAACGTTACGAGCTCGTCCTATGGCAATTCCAAACTCAAACATCCTTACCTTTTTCTGGACTTAAATTTTTATACACTTCCAGGTCTGCCATTAAATTTGTAACTCATGCATTATTGGCAAGCAGAATGGAAATTCTCCCTTCGGGAAAGGCTCAGTTTCATCTTCACGTCTTCAGAGCCAGCCCATTTGGAAAGCAATCCTTGGAAGTAGAGGCGAGCGCTGCCGCTCAGGAGGAGCGAGGAGCCCCCGGAGAGCCATAGCGCACATCCAGAGGCGAGCGCGGATAACTTCTCTGTCACCCGAGGAGCGAGGGCTGGGGGGGAGCCGCCAGCATCTGCTCCTGCTGCAGCTGCGGAGCGGCGCTGCTGGCACGGCACGGCTCGGCTCGGCACGGCACGGCAGCACCCAGCGGCGCTCGGCCCCGGCCAGCGCAGGGAATCCCGCGGGCTGGGCGGGCAGGGATTACCGCGCTCCGGCTAAGGAGCGGCACAGTGACGCAGGCTGCATGCGGGAGGGGAAATCCAGCCCCAGCCCAGAATAACCCCCGGCATCTGCAGCCAGGGGTTCTGCGAGCGGGAGGGGAGAACCCCAGGCACCGTGTGCCTCTGCCCTGGCTCTGTGCCCCTCCTCCTGCCACTGTCCCACTGTCCCCAACTCCAGGGAACAGCCGCCCTGCAGCACAAACGCGCTCGGTTCTGGCTGAGCATCCCTGAGCAGGGCAATGCCCAAGGACCAGGAGTGCCCCGGGAGGTGCTGAGCACCAAATCTCTGCCGTGTCCCTGGAGAAAGCCTGCGCTGGCTGAAGGCATCCCAGTGCAGTGTGGAACAATGGGCAGAAACATTCAGACTTTGCATAAACTGCACTTACAACAGAGCCCAAGGGGACACGGGGCNCGCCGTGCCCCTGGAGAAAGCCTGCACTGGCTGAAGGCATCCCAGTGCTCCTGGAATCAGGGGGTTTACAGGCAGTGTGGAACAATGGGCAGAAACATTCCGACTTTGCATAAACTGCACTTACAACAGAGCCCAAGGGGACACGGGGCTGGAAAGCACAGCAAGAATAAAGTCAGCTCCACATACAATGCTTCGCATCGTTCATTCATTGCATTTTCTAATTCCTTCCCTCTTCAGCTGGCTCTTCCACAGTGACATTTACATCAGCACACCAAAGGAATTCCCAGCTGCATCCCCAAACATTGTGACAGCAATAAAAAAGACAGGATTTGTCTAGCACAGGCTAGGAAAAAGTTACACGAGGGACAACATGACAGGGAAGGAAAACAAAGAAAAGCCACTCAAAAAACCACCCCTCAGTTCCACATGCCTGCAAAACTTCAGTGGGATGCGAGACAAGATCCAAGTGTAGTTGACATGTTTTCCTTCCTGAGAAATCATTATTTCTTAGCTGTTGCTACCATAGAAAGCCTTCCGCCAGCCCCCACGACACAACTCAGCACTCTGCGGGGTATCCACGGACCATGTCCAGCACCCTGGAATGTGAAACCAGACCCCAGAGCCACTGCAGGATCTCTTGGCTGCTCTCAGGCGTGGTTCTATGGCACTCTCAGGCTGGGATGGCAGGAGGTGGCACAAGTCCCGCTCTGAGAAGTGTCACCCATTCCCTGTCAGAACAAGGGAAATGGGGCAGCTCTGGCTCCCAGCTCAGCTCACCACACTCATGGCTGAAACCACCACTCTGAAGCCTCTACACAGTTACCAGTGCATGCACATTGAAATGACCTGATGTGCTATAGCTGCAACTCAACAACAAAAAATAAACTGTCACTGCTGTATAATTTAATTGTTGATATATCAGATTGCATTTGATAATGTGTTAAATGCAAATTACCCACACTCCTACCATTCTGTTAATTATAAGATGAGCCATACACAAGCACCTTCAACACCACAGCTGCTCTGTAAGAAACCTTACACAATCACCAATACACTTTTCATTATTTTGTCTCCAAAATAAACTTCGTTTTAAAACCAGATGTGTTTAAATGCTACATGCCTTTATAAATTCAAGCATGTTATATAGGTTAGAAGAACATTACAGCAAAAAATGAGGACTCTGTGTAATTCAGATGACATATGCCAAATGGTATGAGAGTCTATGTAGGTTTATTCAACTTACAAAAAAAATAAAATCAATCCCCATGACAACTTCTCAGTGCCAAGCCAGGTTTTGCATCTGATCCCAAGGCCTGTCAGTTTGCTTGGCTTTTCCCTTGCTCCCAGGGGTCACAGGCTCCTGCTGGGAATGCCACAGCTCACACAGTTCTAACAGTCCCAGAGGGGATGGTGACAAACAAGCTTTCTGAACAAAAAACTCATTTTCCTTTACCTGTAGCCGATCGACATCAACGATCACCACAAGACAAGATCTTTTCAAGCATCACTGCTGTCCCATGGGTATTGCACAGTCACAAGCTAAGGTTTGGTAGCAAAGGTAACAGCCCCACCTCCACCTGTTTCTCCTACTTAGGTTTTCTGCCCACACCTCACAAGGCTCAGATTACTGGACAGAGACACAACCCTGCAAGTTCTACTGCAAAGCATCCATTTTCCAATAAATGAGAATATGATTTAACTAACAGTTTGGAAATTACAGCATCAGAGGGAAGTTCATTTTCTAGCTCATTGGGTTTTCCTTTATCACTGTCAAAATAGCTGGAAACCAGTACAAAGCCCAATTCTGCTAAAGAGCAAGAAAAGCTGATTAGAGAACTAACACCTCTTACAGGGAGTAGATAATGAAATAAGGAGATAACAACATCTTCATAATCATCACCCAAGTGTAATCTTAGACCTAAACTGTGAGACAATCTCCTTGTGAAAACTCAGCCAGCAATGAATAAAACGTTGTATCAGCTGCATGGAAAACTTGTCATTTTTATCAGATTAAAGCTTTTATCAACTCATTTATTGTTAATGAAGACATGGTTCTATGGAAAGCTGAGAAACACAAAAACAGAAGGGGAAAAATACTTGGCGTTAGAACTCAACTGTTGTCTGGAGATAGATCCCACATGAGACTCCTCCTTTCATGAACAGATCCAGAGACAGACACCGTTCTTGAACAAAGCAGAGAGAGTTTCTTCATGCATTTTAGGCCCCTTTTTTAACCTAAGTGGACTTTAATACATTAATTCCTTAATGCTCTTCTTGTGAACACGTTTTCATTTACATCTGTTTGTCTCAAGGAATGAATTATGGATATTTCACCACATAAATCAGAATATGATCCAAAACACAAATTCCTGCACTCTTAACTCCTTCTGCTTTCCCAGCATCATTACAAAACTCCAGCTGCAGCAGCTCTGAAGATAAAAGGCTGAATCCTGCACCTCACATCTGGCATCTGTAGCTGTGCCCCCAGCCTTGCACGAGGAGGATTCAGCAGAGCTAATTAAAGCACTGCCCCCAGCAAACATCAGGCCTGAAGGATTTGTGCAATTCAGCAAAGCTCTAGGACTGCTCCCCCAAAACTCTCGTGCTCCAATAACCAAAATAGACCATTTGACTGCATAAAAAAGGAGAACAGAAGGCATTTTATGTTCTCACTGGGCACAAAAGCCCAAGGCCACTGAAGGAAGGAAAGGTTCTCTGTGGTTTCCTCAGCAGAACGTTGGACAGCCAAAGCCACCAGGATGTGCCCAACATGACTTAAGGACCTGTGTCACCTGTCAGCCTCAGCCCCACTCACACCTCCCAGGCAATTCCCTTTCCAGGGTGGAGTAATGGAGCAACACAACCTGCTCCATCCGTGACAGCCTGAATTCCTGCTTCCCTCCAACCCGAGGGTTCACACCAACCACCATAAGTTTTCCAGTTAATGCCCACAGATGATCACAAGCATGAATGAATTCCAAAAACCTTATGGAAAAGATAAAACTATCAGATGTAAGGATAAAAACTGCAGTTATCTAGATGCAGTTTTGGCTGGGGAAGTACTTGCCTTGCTGACTGGGAGGCACTGGGAGCCACAGGAAGGCTCTGTACACTGTGGGGCTTTTTTCCCTTCATACTTTTAGCCCCAGCCATGTAGTAGCAAAGTAGATGGATGTTTGCTCTGACAACAGAGCCATTCCTACATTGTTATTGCCTGCAAACAAACAAAACATGATGCACATTTACAGCTTAAAACCCCTGCAAAAATAAAAAAAATATCTCTTCTTCCACGCCTAGAGGGATGCTGCACTTTTATTTTGGAACTGCTTGCAAGAGGAAGGAAAGGAAAGTGGGTTCATCAAATCCTCAAGGCTATTCCAAACATTCTAATTGCTTGTCTTCTCTGTTCTGCAGAAACTGCTAAAACAGCTCACCCCCAGCCCTGTCTCTGGTCTGTTATTCTCTCTGTGCACACACACTGCTGTATCTCGCTGCTGATGCTGATGAAGAAAACTGACATTTTTGCTCCTGGGCAGATAAGACTCCCCAGAGTACAAGGCACAGCAGCAACCTCCACTTCTGTAACCAAAAATTTCAGACATAAACAGATAAGAATTTTAATATCCTGAAAATGCAGCCATTAGCAGCTTTTCCTAATAAAATTATAAAATGTTGAGAAAGCCTTAGGCAACGTGGATGCACACAGTACTTCATTACACACATGAATGTCAGTCATTATTTAAAGACAACCTGTCAGAGCCCCGTGGAAAGCCCCACAGTTGTGTATCAATACTTCTTGTCTAACAACACGCAAAGCATGTCTCAAATATCACTAAAACTCGGTAGAGAGCAGCCTGATCCACGTACAGCAGCACTCTCCTGAGTGGAATGGGAGCACTGCTGTTTGTACTCAAAGTTCACTGTGCACAGGAATTGAACTGGAAGCACAGACAGTTTTCCAGCCTTATTTCCCATTAGTCAATACACTGCTTGCTAATCACATTTACAACTTCAGAGCAAGAGCACAAATACAATGCTGGAACAATTTTTCCAAAACCAGCCAATCTCCCACTCAAAGCAACTTAGTTTTTCCTGTGCTTGTTTTACACACACGTGGACAATTTTCAACTTGCTTTTGTGCCAACTTCCCCCATCAGTTCAAATAAGCCTTTTCCTCCCTGAGCTTTCCCTTTGCAACATGCTCAGAGCCAGCAGTCACATCCCTTCTCAGTCTTTGACATCCCAAGCTAAACAAACCTGACTCATCTCCACTTCTGTAGCCCTTCTCCCTGTTCCTGAGCTCCCCTGGCTCAAACACTGCTGCCCAGACCTGCATTAGGCTGGGCCTGGTGGCACCACCACCTTCATCTTACTCCTGAACAACTGCACCTTCCTGCGACTGATCACAGAATCAGAGTGCTTCGGGTTGGAGGGACCTTAAAACTCATCTTGTTCCACTCCCTGCCATGGGCAGGGACACCTTCCACTATCCCAGGGTGCCCCAAGTCCCATCCAACCTTGAACACACCCAGGGATGTGACATCCCACAGGGCAGGTGCTGTCCTCCTGCTGCAGGGGCACTGCACTGCAACAGGGCTGCAGTCTCAGTTGGGTGTTTCTGCTGCAAGCTGAGCCTTTTTTCCTCTTTTGGGGGGAGGTTTGGTTTTGTTTGGGGTTTTGTTGGTGGTTTTTTGGTCAGCTTTTGGTTTTTCTGTTTTTTTACACAAAACAATTAAACCACTCCCAATGAACACAGAACTTCAGCATTTTTCTTTATGCAGTCCATGAGTTCTTGCATTTGAACTCCTCAGCAGGAGGTGAACAAATGAAACATCATCTGCTCAGGTGCTAAAAGCAATGCAGGTGCCACATGGGTGTGAACAGCAGAGACGAGTACAGCTGGGCAGCAAAATTCCTCTTGTGCCTCTCTGCAGACACTCCCAGTCCTTCTAAAGATACTCCTATGCTTTTTAAGAACACCAGCTGACCCCGTGGGATAGTTTTACCTGGCTTGCACCCAAGGTGCAGCAGCTCCTCCAGCTCACAGGTTCAATTCCAGACAATCACTCCAGACAGCCCTGGTGCACCTGAACTGTCCCACTGCTCCCAGTGAAAGGCTGCACTTGGATAACATGAGCAGTGTGAATTATCAGCAGAGCCCTGGAGGAGCCCAGCTCCTCTGGAGCATCAGAGCACCATGCTGACTCCTGGGACATGCACACATCCTTACACCATGCTGTGGGAACTGTCCCACAGGGACTTCAGCCCCTCCATACACTGAGGGAAAGGAACTGTCTCTGCACTGTCTTGCTCAGCTTAAAGGAGACAAATGGCAGGCCCTGATGGATTCTGTCAGGGAAAAAGAGTTATCTTATCTGGTCATGAATCAAAGGTAAAGAAATTAAGCCATGAAATCTTTCTGGTCTACGATTCCTGCAAACTATGCCTTGGACTGTAGATGATTATCACTTTGCAGATTCATCCCTCAATAGCTGTTCATGGATTACTGGACACTGTGTTGGTTCATCATTATCCAGCCTTTGCATCTTTTGCAGGATAAAGACATGGTGCTGCTCTGTGATGAAATATCAACTCAGGTCACAGAGCACGGACCAGACTCTTCTTTCACTATTCTGGAATAGCAGAGCTGCAAATACACATCCCTGTAGCTGCTCCAGTTATACACTGGTGCAGGAGAGCAGGGAGCTGCCAGGGGAGAACAGGGATTAACAGACACTTCCCAAAACACTGCCACAGTGCTTGGGGCACCTGGCTGAACACATCCCTTCCACAAGGTCAGAGGGAACTCTGAAGGAACACTGTTCTACCAAAACCAGTGGGACCACACGAGTGGCCTAATAAATCCCAGGAATGAATCCATTTCATTGGAGAAGCAGAACAGTTGTGCCTGGAGATGACAGCACTTTCCCTCTAACACAAGTCCCAAATGCAGCACACACATGAATTAATGTGACAACACCACCGTCAGACTTACTTACAGAAAGTTATTAACATTCTTCTGGTGTCCCAAATCGAACTAGAAGTGCCCATGGGCAAGGAAAAAAGCAGTACAGGGAAAAATGAGGCTCTCTCTGAACTGGCTTTCATTAGGAAGATTCACAGACTGACAAATGATTAATTCTCCCACTGAGCCATTAACTTCATCGATGGTGACATAACCACAGTGACAAAAATGCAGATACAGTTTGTTTTACAGTGGGCTGCAAACCTCTCCAGTCCTGAAAAACACACTGAAAATGGAGATGTATGTTCTCTAGGGAAAAAAAATCACCTCTGCTTTGAATGAGACAAGTATTTCTATCTTTAATTCATAGCCATTCCATGCTGCCGTTATTAATAGCGCCATAAATCTGCCCTTAAGTGACGGGTTTTAATTACTGACCTCAAAGGGAATAAAGAATACAAGATCTGGGCCTCTCAGAACAGCATTAGGAGTCACTCCCTNGGGGTCACAGCCCAACCTAAGGAGGGAAGGGCTCCAGGCCAGTCCCCTCCGCCTGCCCGGGAATGCTGTGCCCGGGAGGGGAGAGCACGGGGAGAGCACCGCAGCACAGGGTGGGACCCAGGGGCCAGTGGGACTCAGGGGCCGGTCGGAGCCCGGTGGGTCCATCAGTGACAGCATCGGGGGAAATCGGTGGGACCCAGCTCCGGCTGCACCGGGGGGATTGGTGGTACCGAGGGGGATTGGTGAGTCCCAGCCCCGGGGGCTGATCGGTGGTACCAGGGGGATCGGTGGTACTGGGGGGATCGGTGGTTCCGGGGCACCGCTCAGACCCAGCCCCGGGATGGGTGGT
>VZRF01001472.1:21424-32776 GCA_013396875.1 Vireo altiloquus
CTCCAAGTCTCTCCAAACACCTACGTTATCTCTACACAGATTCTACTTCTCAAAACAGAGGATAAACAGCAGGAGGCATAATACTTGGAGTTTCCCACACTTATTCTCCAGGCCTTGGCATTCCCAGCTGCAAGGTCCCTTGAGTGAATCTACCACGCTTCTCATCATTCTTCTGCTTTTAACTGTTTTCTCCCAACAGCATCCAAACAAGTTTTCCCATTAGTTATGTTCTCCATCCCTTTTCATTCGCACTAGGACACGATGTATTTTTTCCACATCATGAGGGACAGCAATTAGTGTTTTCCAACTTCCCTTTTCAGTTGTTTCACCAGTTTGTGTAGATCAGGATTTTCCAACAGCTTTTTGACCAGGGTAATGTCCATTCCATTAGGTGTTGGAGACAAAGTGTCATATAAAACTAAGTTGCCGTATATGTTCTGGAACACAGTTTCTTGTAGGGAATAGTTGAAATCACATCCTGCTATGTTAATAAAGTTATGAATACGTAGATTGGAGTGGTTAGAAAGCTGGATCTTTGTGCTATTTACTGTTAACACAAGGGGTTCTTAAATACGCACATCCTTGTCCTGTGTATACCTGGACAGATTCAGGATCATCGTTGAAGTACATCTCAAAGTGACAAATGCTTTGTTCTCCTTCTAAACAGATATCTTGGGCTTTCTAAGTGTTACTTTAACGTATAAGTCCCTGTCGTACTCTCACCATACAAGCATCTACCTCTGTTGTTTGCCGCGTGTGTGTGATTGTTTTTGAAAACCTATGTACAATGTTGCAACCGATAGAGTATGGTTTTGTTGTGATTCAGTCCCAGTGTAATGATTTGGTATATGGTATTGTTGTGGATTAGGAATGCTATTTTCAAATTTAATACTCCCGCCAAAACCATGTACTGCTTCCCCTCCCCCCCCATTTGAGGCACATAAAGCAGAGATCACGGGCTGAGATAACAATTTACTTGAAACAGCAATGAGATAAGAAAACCAACAGTAACGATTTACGTGGAAAGCTCCCGACAATAAACAATACTGGACCACTCCGCCCACTATGTTTTCTTGACCCCTCTGAAGCAAGTATTTTTCTCCCCTCCCCTAGCAATGACCAGAGGTGGTGTAGAATAACCTCTGAGTACTAGCCACACCCCCTCCCTGCTACTGCAAAAAAAAAACCCTGTCCTGGTTGGAACTAGGCTAGGTATACACTGAAGCATTGCTTATTATCCATAAAAAAGCTGTGGCCTTATTAGTGACTGGGTTATAGGAACATTTGCTTGAAGACCACCAGGATTGAAATTTCCTCTGAAATTTAGTTACATTGTCCCAAATTACCTTTCAAATTTCAATAAGTAAAAATCCATTTCCTCGTTCTCTAATTATCGCAGCACTGGTAGTTTGTAGCCATAACTGAGCTTGGATACAGCTTAGTGCCAGAGATACATTACATTGAATAATTCCTGAAGCATCAGCCAGTAATTCATGATTAGCATTTTGATATTTTTCTGTCTCAGAAAAGAGAATTGAAGCAAACCACTGAGTTTCCTAAAGTGGATAAGGAAGACTCTAAAGATTGCTCTGTAGTACTCAAATCACTAATGGTTGTACCTAATTTATTAGCCAGGGTTTCAAGATCAATGGTGTTTAATACCCCCATCCCAGTTCAAAATATATCAGTTACATCTGTCCTAAAACAAGTTAACGTCCTCTTGTTCAGCCTGGCATACCATCCAAGAGAAGAGGTATGTATAGAAGGCAAACACTTTGGTCTGATAGCTGTAACATCAGTTTGCATGGACATTTCTACTTTTTTTAAAGACCTGTGTTGGTTTAAGACAATTTAAGGGGACAAACACTCCAAAATTAGTTACCTCCCATTTATTTTTAACCAGTCCCTTTCCACCTATAAGGAGAAATGAATACGAGTAGATATAAATGAAAAAATAACAGTTTATGAAAACGTGAAACAGCAACAGGCAAAACATAACAGTAAATAATCACTAGATACAAAATTGCTAAATCTCACAAACTCCCCAGGGTCAAAGAGAAACAAAATGGTGGAGAAACCCCTCCCCCAAAATGGTACCTTCCACTGATGACCCTGTGGCTTGAAAGACAAAGGGAAAATGGCAGACAAACCCTTCCTCCCAAGATGGCACCCTCAGTCAACCATGTGTGGAGAGACAAAGGGAAAATTACAGACAAACTTTTCTCACCTCAACTTTACCCTGGAACAAAAAACTGGGACATAGGAGCTTACAAAGCAGTTCAGGTGGCAAATGGGAATTGCTAGCACTGTCTGGGAAGCTCTGGCCCTGCAGTGTCAGCCTCCTCCGCTTCCTTTCAGCAGCTGCGGTGATGCATGTGTGTGACGTCAGTGCTGCCGCTCTCTGCCTCCTGCCACGCACTGGACTCAGCCAGTGTCAGTGCTGCTGTTTCCAAGCTGTTGGTGTTTTGCAGGGGGGGAAGAAATGGTCTCTGCAAGTACTGGAAACGGCACCCCCAGGCCCGACTGGCTCTGGCTCCGTGCTGCTGACAGATGTTGCAAAGTTCACTCTGAAACAGTTTTAATTGCTAAATACAGCTTCTCAGGTTGCTACATTTGCCAGTCTAGAGATTAGCCCAAACTAGCCCCCTCCGGAGGCCAGAGAGAAACAGGAAAACCAAAGGGGGGCCTTTGCCTGTGCTCAGTTGTCTCCCTGCAAGAACAAAAGGAAAAGAGCCATAGCCAAGAGGCAAGAGAACTCCTGCGTGAGTGCCCCGAACTTAATAAGATCAGTACTCCTCCAGCCCCAGGGTTCTGTTTCCGGCCATGCTGCCAGGTCTTAAATAAACACTAACAATTTTGAGCACAGATAAATATGGAATACAATAATTTTTGGTTACCCAGGACAAGACCAAGAGAGATTAGACAATATTTGTTGTCCTACCAATTTAACTACATAGGGCCTGACCAGTGAGATGTTCAGGGTCAGTTTTACAGGCTTTTTGATAATTTTGGTGGCACTCATGGGAGGAATGCCAGGCACCCTTATACACTCCAGGATATACTCAGCTTCTATGTCATAATGAATTAAAATGGTGTTTTTCTGTTTCACTTTACAGTCCTTTAGGTTTGGGGTGAAACAAACTGGTGATGTTCCATGTTTTGTGTTTCTATTTTGACTGTCTTTAGTAGACCTTCAAAGGACTTCTACTAATGCATGACACCACCATATACCAGTTGAAGGGGGGACGCTTGTAGATGGATACATACTGTCTCATGGAATCTCTTGTTTGCAAGTCCATGCTTAGGCAGGCTTCCAAGTGTGTTGGAGGATATTGCTATCCACTGTACTGTTCCTGGTGTTACCAGCAGGATGATTGTAGGAAAATCCAGCCAGAGTCAAGAGAACGACTCAATATGAGTTATGCACCTTGCTCATTTATTGTCACTCGTCGTACATATTTATAGCTTGTTACATTGTTCACGTGCTATAGCATAAAGCATAATTGGTTAATATCCTCTGTTCACGCGCCCTAAGTTTAGCTATCATTGGTTAGAGCTGAGGTGCACACACGGTGCAGACTTCAGCAATATTTCTTTGCTACTACAAAAGCCTTGCCAACTTTTCCTCTTATCAGCCCTACAAAGACATTTCAGTAATACATCTGTTGCTCAGGCTGTGGAGTCAAGGTTAGGATTGTGCATTCCATGGCCTCTATCTTCTAGCCACTGCCTTACAGATGATGACCAATAGCAGCCATTGACCTGTAAAATAAAATAATGTATATTTCAGCAGATGCACCAGATAGGACGGGTTAGTTTCTTTAGTTGAAAATGTGATAAATACCCATCTGGAACTGATTCTGTGTTGGTGACCATTAGTCAGTAGCCACCCAGGCTAGTGGTGCCTGAGTGTCCCTTAGAGGCTGTCGTGGTTTGACACTGGCCCAGCGCCAGGCAACCATGAGAGCCACTCACTCACCCTCCCCTGCCACAGCTGGACAGAGGACAGAAAAAAAAAAATTAATGAACACTTCATGATTGAGATAAGGACTGGGAGAAACACTTCAAGGGAGAAACAGGCTCAACTTAAGTTGCGAAGTGAATTTATTACTAACAGAATCAGAGGAGGATAATGAGAAGTAAAATAAGCCCTTAGAACACCTTCCACCCCCCCAGCCCCTTCCTCCTCCCCACCGACAGCTCAGGGAGACAGGGCATGGGGGTTTGGTCAGTTCAACACCGAGATTTCCTTTCGCTGCTCTGGGAGAGGAGTCTTCCCCTGTGAGGCTGTGGGGTCCCTCCCACAGGAGACTGTTCTCCGTGAACTTCCCCAGTGTGGGTCCACTCTCACAAGCAGCAGCCATACCACACCTGCTGCAGCGTGAGCCCCTTCCACGGGCAAACAGTCCTCCCAAAATTGCTGTGCCGTGGGTCTCTCTTTTCCATGGGGTGCAGTCCTCCTAGGACAGGCTGCTCCAGCCTGGAAGCAAGGGCCCTCTCTCTCCACTGGGTCTTCCACTGGAACACAGCCTCCTCCAGGCATCCACCCGCTCTGGCACGGGCACCTCCCCCATGGGCTGCAGGTGGATCTCTGCATCCCACGTGGGCCCATGGGCTGCAGGGGTACAACCTGCTTCACCATAGTCTTCACCACGGCCTGCAGAGGCATCTCAGCTTCGGCGCCTGGAGCACTTCCTCCCCCTCCTTCTTCACTGACCTTGGTGTTGCCATGTTGTTTTCCCTCACATGTTCTCACCTCCTCCTCTTCTCTGACTAGAATCCCAAAATCTTATGACTTTGTTTTGATTTTCTTCTTAAATATGTCATCACAGAGGCATTACCAACCTCTCTCATTGGCCCAGTTTTGGCCAGCAGCACGTCCATCTTCAGAGCCATCAGAGATTGGCTCTGCTGGACATGGTGAGAAGCTTCCAGCAGCTTCCTCACAGGAGCCATCTTTGTGGTCCCCCTGCTACCTAAAACCAGGCCATGTCAAACCAATACACCATGGCAAATAGTGGGGCTGTGTTTCCACTCCTGGAGCAGTCGATTCCAGCTGTACTGGACACCCCTCCAAATGAAAGGGAACTGTGGCCTGCACTCTGCTGACAGAGTGATTGATGAAAATACATTAGTGATATCAGTTGTGGCAGCACTGGGCTGCCTTTGACTCCAGCTCATATTGAAGTTCCAACATGTCCGATACAGCAGCACTCAGTGGCAGCGTGACTTCATTCAGGCCACAATAATGTAGTGTTGGCCTCCATTCTGTGTTAGAGTTTCGCACTGGCCGTACAGGGCTGTTAAAGGGTGAGAGGATCCTGCTGATCACTTCTTGGCTCTCCAGTCAATGAATCAGCTTATGGATGGGAATTACAGTCTCAGTGCGATATTGCTTCTAGTGCACTTTTGTAGTAGTGATCAGCACCTGTCGTTCTTCAGCCTTCAGCAAACCCACAGCAGAAGGGTCAATGCTTGTTTCTGTAGAAGGTGATCCCAGCTGCTTGGCTTCCTTACCCTCTAATTTCAAACTGCTAACCCCATTATCCCAGCACTGGAGCAGCCAGGTGGTAATGTGCTCACTGGGATGATGGCTGAAATCTTTTCTCATCTTCCGCAGCTCACTCGGGATAGGGATGAAGTGGTTACTTCTTGGTCTTTTTCTGCCTCTTCCTCCTGTTCCTGTGATGGCCCTGCTTTGCCTTCCTTGTCCTTTACTAAACAAGATGATTTTTGTGTGCATTTTTTCTTGTGTATAAGGGTGACTGATACGAGCACAGGTTGGTTCTCTGGTTCAGCTGCACTTCCCGTTGTTGAAGTCTGTTTGGCTGTAGCATCTATCACTGGGATTTGAGTAGTCACAGTACTTGTCACAAGGGTTAAAGTAGCTTGAGTGGCCCCAATGCGCATCACCAGAATTTTAATAGCTGCAGTGCATCTTGCAACAACAGGAGCTGCAGTGCTCATCACTGGAGATTTAGTGGCTGCATTGCTTGTTGCCAAGGTTTGAGTAGCTGCAGTCCCTCTCCTTCTTCCTCAATCTGCAGTGCTTGTCACAGGGGTTGGGGTGACCACAGTTCATTGCTTAACCCTAAACAAGATCTGAACCATAAGCAAGCCCATGCTTGTTTCTAGGAAAAGGGCCACATTGGATTCAAGGGTATTTAAAAGATAATCAAAATCTTTAAAACTCTGAAATGCTATTGTAATCAGTGTATTTAACCTGGAGGGGCAGAGGGCTTCTGAAGGTAAAAGAAAGGAAAGGTTTTAAGATATTTGTCCCATACGTTGGATACCCAAGGAAAAATGATAAAAGGTGTAATTATTGATCTTCCCCACTAGATGTCTCCCGAGGTACAGAGGGGACCCCAATTTTGATTACACATACCAGATTAGGTTCATGACCAGTGATTCTTTCAAATCAGAAACCACTACTTCACAGGGAACACACATCAAAACCAGTATGTTTTGGTTCTGCACAACCTGGTTCTTGATAGTGGGGGGGCCCCAAAGGTGGCCTCTGTGAGAAGCTGCTAGAAGCTTCCACCATGTCCAGCAGAGCCAATCCCTGATAGCTCTGAAGATGAACATGCCGATGGCCAAGGCTGGGCCAATTAGGTACGGTGGTAATGCCTCTGTGATAACATATTTAAGAAGAAATCAAAACAGAGTTTGGGGCACAGTTTTAATTCCAGCTAGAGAAGAGTAGGAGTGAGAATATGAGAATAACATACAGACACCAAGGTCAGTGAAGGAGAGGGAGGAGGTGCTCCAGGTGCCAGAGAGGAGATTCCTCTGCAGGCCATCTTTGTGGCCCTCTGCTACCAAAAAACCAGGCTGTGCAAAACCAATACAGACCCCTTAACACCAATTTAGTGTTAAAAAAGGCATCATTTATTTAGGCACCTGGAGTGGCACAGGGGATAACTCCTCCTAATACACCCCCCAATTTCTACAAGTGTATTTCTAATATACAATCACTACATGCATATTATAATTTGTCCATTACCATAAAAACCCTCCCCATGTTCCCCAGGTTCCTAAACTCAGTCTTTGTTTTGGCTGTAGCTGCATTCCTGAGCCAGATGTCTCCTCTTTGTCATCCAATGTCCTTGCTTGGAGAGCAGTTTCTGCAGGCCTTGTTTCTCTGCTAAAGGTCCACAGATAGTGTTTTCTCTGCTAAAAGCTCACAGTCACTGTAGAAATTGAAATAACCTTTTTGGTATCAATTCCCCCCTTTGAAATTTCTTTAATTCCTTATGGCCATTTGATAAGTTTCAACTCGATTTCTATCTATAGTCGCATACATTCCTGCAAGGTTGCGATTGATCATTTTGTGAACACAGCCAATAGTAAGACCAATAATTACTACAATTACAACTATAATTATCATGGTTTCCAGTATTTCAGCCAGCCATCCTCTCAGGGACCATCTCCCTATTCCTTGAAGAATTTTATTGAACCAATTAGTTTCAGAGGCCTTTTGGATAGCACTGCTATCTTCAGCAAGTTGTCTCCTTTTTTAAGTTGTTTTTGAAGATCTTCTGTTACATTTGGGCTGTGTACACAACAGTGTTTCCTATCCAATTTTAAATACCCACAAACCCCTTGTTCTTTGGCCAGCAATAGATCTAAGTCCAGCCTGTTTTTTACTGTCAATTTAGTATTTGCCTGTATTTGCCTATTTATAATTTGAAATCCCCTTTCTGTGGCTTTGGATAGTTTCCTTATTTGCCAAGTTAGATTTTCTAACAAAATACTGTTTTCTAGAGCCATGGCTCCTGGTAAGAGCAAACTCTGCAAAGCCTATTCAAACTGTGTGGAAACTGAAGGCTCTGTCCATTCATCCTTGGTGTCTCTTTTTACCTTACTTCAATATTGGGTTTTTATGGGGCTTCTTCTCCAAGTTGAGCATAAGGTTAATAATCCTAAAATAACTTGCCAGGTGGTCGGTCCAAGCAGGAGTCAGGTGGTCCAATAGCCATCTGAAGTAGCCCAGACAGTGTAACCTGAGGAAGAAACTTCCAGAAATTTAACACAATTCAAAGGTTGGTTACTGCAATTTAAAACTAATTTGGGCATCCACCTTATGGTGCTAGACTGACTTTCATTGTTTTGTTTTTCTCCACACCTCCATTGACTCTTTTTTTAGGTTATATATAGGTGTGTTTCCCCAATCCAGACACCACTCTACCTTCCCCAAGTATTTCCATTGTCCTTCTAAGGGCTTTGTCCAGGTACGAGGCTTGCTTCAGACAGTTTGACACTCTGGCAAGTCTGAAACATTTTGGGTGGAATTTTTAGTAACACGTAAATCTAAGAACCTGGCTACTTGGCCTCCTGAGGCTGCTAAGGCAAAATCCAGAAAATGGTCGAGACTATGGGACCCTGTTGGACACTCCTTACCTCATTTTTTCCCACAAATAGTTCTATTATCTCCTGGCCTCCAAGCTATCGGATCCTCAAGAATACCATCTCCTCATCGCCTACATCTCTCCTTTTCATCCAAATAGTGGGTGATATTTGCCTTTGCTATTGCATTAGTCAGATTATCATATTGAATTAACATTGACAGATCTACAGGGATAATTCCCCAAGGAATAGGTTCCCCTGCTGAACCGGGGATAGGGAGGCAGGCTGTAATGCTGGACAGATTACACATTTTAACAAACCATTGGATTAAAGTTAATACTAAATTTTCTTCAACCCCTCCCCCTAAAGACAAAAAGATTCCCATAAACATTAGTCTATACAGTTCACTATTCATTTACAGATGTCTTCGAGATTTTCAGTTGCAGGCATCCAGTGTTTTCTACTGTTCACTCTGAGTCGAGAGCTTTCTTAATTCAGGTGCAATGTATCCAGGAGTTAAGTCCTTTTACCCTTGCTGCCGTTCTTGTAGTCAACACTATTAGATAAGGTCCCTTCCACTGCTCCTGAAGTGGTTCAGATTTCCAGGTCTTGATGTATACGTGATCCTTGGGCTGAAATGAATGAATTGGGGTGTCTAGGGTAAGAGGTTCTGAAAGAATGATAAACCTTTTTAGTTCATTCAAAGATTTTCCCAATGAAATTAAATACTGTTCCATTTCCTGTTTCCGAGTTTGTTCCTTGGACCCAGGGAAAGTTGTAACAAAATATGGTCTCCCAAACATCAACTTATACGGACTCACCTTCAGGTTAGTTTGGGATTGCACCCTAATTTGTAACAAGGCTAATGGTACCACCTATGGCTATTTCAAGGAAGTTTCCTGGCATATTTTGCTAATTTGTCTCTTTAAAGTTGGATTCATTTATGCAACCCTTCTACTAGATTGCAGTCTCCACAGAGGATGTAAATCCCAACTTATACCAAACTGTTTACTAAGTTGCTGTAACACTTCAGATATAAAATGGAGTCCCCTATCAGATGACATCCCTATAGGCACCCCAAACCTGGGTATGATCTCTTTGAGGAGTATTTGAGTTACTTCCCTGGCCTTGTTGGTGCAGCAGGGGAAAGCTACTGTCCACCTGGAAAAGGTATCTACTAACACTAGGAGATACCTGTATCCTTGGCGTGGTAGCTCAGAAAAGTCAATTTGCCAATAATCTCAGGGAATGTTTCATCTCTTAGTGATCCCTGGAGGGGATCTTTTGAAATTCAAAGGATTATTTTTAATACATATTGGGCATTTTTCTGCAACAGACTTGACAATTTTTTTCATATGGATGTGGCAATTCACAGCCAGATTTGGCCTCTTGCAACATAAGATTGACTGTAGATCAGAAGGCAAATATCTTCTTTATTTCATGTATATATGCATATTTCATGCAAAGCAAACAGGCAGACATGCTCTCTCTGACCTGCTGCTTCCAGCAGCTCAGGAGCAGAGCCCGAGAGAAACTGAGCAAGGTACAGCTACAATTGGTTAGCTACAGAGCAAATTGTTAGGATAACAAAGACAACAAATACCACTGAGATAAATTTTCTCAAAACATCCCAGAGGTTTCTCATCCTCTAGCCATGAGAACTTAGGTTTCCCTGACTCTCACAGCTAGAGTCTCACAGCTCTGGCTGTGGAAGTTTTCCCCAGCCAGAGCTAAAAGCTGAGAATTTCCCTTTGCAGAGCCCACATATGGACACTGAGTATCTGAGTCTGTAGACTAGTCACCGTAGCATCAATTCCCAAGGGGGTTTACTGGTGTTTCTCTTTTACAATTTGTAACATCAATTGTGGTAAGACTATGACCTGGTTATTGGGAGCTGCTAGCCATCCATCCTCTTTATTCTGGGCTTTTAGATAAGTAGCTAATTTTAAATCTGCTTAACTATATCCAGGGCTAACTTCTGGAAGTGAAATAGCTTTCTCAGGTATTAATGCTAGGATGCCTTGTGCAAATGCTCATGTAGCTTTATCTGTAAGTCTATTTCTTACATGAATGTGGGAATCCCCACATTGGTGTGCTTTGCAGTGTAGTATTTAATTGGAGATCCCTGTGCTGTTAATAGACCTCTTTCTTTCCATATGGCTCCATGGGCATGAACAATGCTAAAAGCATATTTGGAGTCAGTCCATATATTTGCTCTTTTTCCTGCTGCCATTTCCAAGGCTCTTTGTAGTGCTATGAGCGCTGCTCTTTGTGCTGAGGTGTCCACAAGCAGCGGTGCAGCTTCCATTACCTTGGTTGAGATGACTATGGCATAGCCGGATCTTCGTTTTCCATCTTGCACAAAGCTATTCCCATCTGTAAAGAACTCTATCTCTGAATCTTGAATGGGTGCATCTTGTAAGTCTGGTCAGCTTGCATAAACTTGCTCAATTGTCTGTTAGCAATCATGGGTTAGCTACTTTTCTCCTTGCATCAGAATGTACAGAAATTGGACTGGATTTACTGCTGTGCTTACTTTCAACTTCACATCTTGCTCCATTAGAACAGTCTGATATTTCAGCATACGGCTTGGGGAAAGCCAATGCCCCTCTTTTTGGCCTAATACAGTGATTACAGCATGCGGAGTATACGCTATTCTCTTTTGTCCCAAAGTCAATTTCCTGGCCTCTTGGATGAGAACAGTTGCTACTGCAGCTCGCAGGCATCTAGGCCATCCCTGGCTGACCTTGTCTAGTTGTTCTGAAAAGTACCCCATAGGCCTCTTGAAGTCTCCTACCTTCTGAGCCCAAGATTTAAGAAAGGTCTCGAATTGATGCCCACAATCTACACGACCCAGCCATGCCCAAGAATGCTCTTAAATCTCAGGCAGTCACAGATTGGGATACTTGGCAGATGGCCTCTTTTCTGTCCATTCCTAATTTCCACTGTCCTGGTATTATTTCAAACCCTAGGTAGATAACTTGCTGCCTCATGATTTGA
>VZRF01001473.1:0-61880 GCA_013396875.1 Vireo altiloquus
AAATGTTCCAAAAAATCCAAGAGCATAATTTTATTGGTGTCTATTAAGTCTATTAATGTGGTAATTGCACACTCAGCAGAGAATTCCCATCTAAAATCAGGGCACAGGGTCCACTGAAAAATGCAGAAACTCTTGCACATGGAATGTGCAACACCAAGTTGAGGATCGAGACCTGTGATGTGAAATTACTGGGTTCTTTGGAAAAAGAGTTCCTTCCACCACAGTCAAGAATTCCATCCTTTGTCCGTTTAGAATGCAGACTAAACCACAGCAGGACTCACACAGTTTAGGAGGCAAATGAAAAAACTCTAGAGATGAGCTGTTGGAATATGATTTCATGTATGGCTGAAATGTTGACATATTTCCAACTGAAAGTGGGAAATGACAAGAGGAAATAATAGTGAATACTCCAGTGGAGGAGGGTAGAGTTAGACGAGATATTGGGAAGGAATTGTTCCCTGGGAGGGTGAGGAGGACCTGGCACAGGGTGCCCAGAGAAGCCGTGGCTGCCCCTCGATCCCTGGAAGTGTCCAGGCCAGATTGGACAGGGCTTGGAGCAGCCTGGGCTAGTGGAAGGTGTCCCTGCTCATGGCAGGGGGTGGCACAGGATGGGCTTTGATGTCCTTTCCAACCCAAACCATTCTGGGATCCTGTGGTTTGTCTTTCTGGGCTGTTACCCACTCAATGCGCCCTGTGCTTAACAGTGGCCTGTAGAAAATGGTAGATCTGTGCTAATTAAAGCCAAATAAAAGATTAGAAGGCAGCACAAAACTGTTTGATGGGGAGGACTCTGCTGGCACAGAGCCAAAGGGCCCCAAATTGTTCAGCATTCCTACAATTCCCACCACATGGAACTCCTGGGGTCAAGAAAGCAGCCACCATCTGTCAGGTCGCAGGATTCCAAGCCTGTCCTATGTGCCCCAAATCAATATTTATGATCATCAATTAGAGGTAATGTGATAACAAGGCATCTGAAAGATCAGAAACAGTGTTTTGCCTCTCTGTGGCACTGTGGGATTTGTCATTTGTGACTCTGTATGGGTATAGGATTTGGGGAACTGCGACCATCTGGATGCATTTTGGCATCTGTTTTATTTCATTTATTGGTCCTTGCAGGTCTGTCCAAACAAACAAAACAAAGCCCTTTAGCAACATTTTGCCAACTTTAATGATGATAATTTAAAGTTACTGATAGCTAAGAACATCTTGCATGGAGTCCATTAATTTTTCATTGATTTCATTGCACAAAGGGATTAGGTAGACAAAAATTAAAAGTGTTAATTATATACATTATAAGTGACATTTGTCACATGCTTTTTTAAAAGTTCAAAGTTACCACAAGGTAGTTACCACAATCCCATCTGGATTACTAATGGCTGAAACTTTTTTAGGGAAAAATGAAAGCATTTACTTTTAAAATGGCTAATAATGTCTCATCTTGATATTTTATTATTACAGGTTTAGAGTGTGAAGGAAATTATAGTTTGATCCAGATAAATTGAAATGAGATAATAACAGTGACTCTCTGTTTGCTGCATAATGTTCTATCAACATCTATTATTTACAAGTTGAATTTTGTAGTCTTTTTTTTATCCCATTAAAATAAAGACTGATCTTTTAATCATAAATTTAATTAAATACATTATATCTAAACGTCTTTATAATTGCATTTTGAGAATATTATTTTTTAGGTGCAAATATCCCTTGCTGTTCTTAATGAAATTTGGACTTGACTGTGGTCAAACGGAAATAACAATTTTTTATACCATTCTTAGCTCAAAATAAATGATGCAGAAAACAAAAATATCAACAACTGATGGTTTATTTGCTTCACTTTTGTTTTTTGTACTTCTGTTGAAGTCTGAAAGGTACAATTTCAGAAGCTTGAAAACCAAGTGCAGAGAGGGAGAGAGACCATAGTGTTATAATGTAATTTCAATCAAGTTCTCAGATTAAAATATTCTCAAGTTCACTTTTTCTGTTTACTTTTTTTGGTCACTTTGTTTAATTTTAGCCAAAATTTAATCATTTCCCACTAATCCATGATGCCTGAGTTAAGTAAATAGTATTTTCGGTATGTTTAATAATTATTGGGGTGTTTTCTACTGAGTTCGCAGGCAGGGCTGAAAAATAAAGCAACAAGTCCAGGTGAAGCAAAGTCTCCTGAGTTTTGTGTGAGTCCCTTAACAGCAAAATCTGCTGGACATGAGCCTGAATCTCTGCACTTTTCTGGAATTCTGTGTCTGGAGCTGCTTTTAATCTCAAAATTTGGTCTTCTTGCTAAAAAAGTGGCCTTTGTGAAGCTTCATTTGTGTGCCACTGGGGGAGGGTGGCAGGCAGAGGTGGCTCACTGTCACATGGGAGTTTTTTTAGGAGTTCCTTGCAGCAGCACTGCTCTGAGTCTTGGTGGCTCTTCCCTGTAAGTTGTGGGGAACAGGACATGTTTCCCTTGGTGCTGCCGCTTGGATCATCCCACACCTCGAGTCCTGTGCTTGCTTTTGGGCCCTCGCTGAAAGAGGGACATCGAGGAACTGGGGAAGGGTCTGGAGCATCAGGAGCAGCTGGGAAAGGAGCTCAGCCTGGAGAAAAGGAGGCTCAGGGGGGACCTTGTGGCTCTGCACAACTCCCTGACAGGAGGGGGCAGCTGGGGGGGGTCAGGCTCTGCTCCCAGGGAACAGGGACAGGAGGAGAGGGAACAGCCTCAGGCTGGGCCAGGGGAGGTTTGGATTGGATTTTAGGGACAATTTCTTCACAGAAAGAGGGAAGCACTGGCCCAGGCTGCCCAGGTTAGACTTGATGATCCTGGAGCTCCTTTCCAGCCCAGATGGTTCCATGATCTCAGTATCCCACATGGATTCACTCATGGAGAAATGCCTCTGATGTCCAAGTTACCAAGGATGAATCTCCCTTTGCAGCCCTTCCTGTGGAAAACCCCCTCATGTTTAGAAGGCTGAACCCACCCTTGATGAACAAAGTGTCATTGGAATGACATCAGAATGGTGGATTTCCTGGATTTCAGAGGGAGTGGAACCTCAATTATTTATCCTCTGGGGCAATATTGCTTATAGCAAGTAAAGTGATATTGTGGAAAAAAAAAGAATTCTACATTTCCGCATTAATTTTCTTCATTACCTTCGATTTATATTAACTAATTTCCATGTGCTCCTTTCTCACCTTAGCTGGTTGCAGTCTTCAATTACCTTAATTTAACCAGGAATCTCCAGATAGGTCACAGCTCTCATGTTTAATGAAAAATGAGTGAAAGAGGCTTAATAGAAATTCATAAGTTCCTGATGTTCTTTGGAGTAACACATACATTATTTAGTTCTGAGTGATGCTCTACACATTTAACCATATTTAGGCTGCTAATTGTACTGGATTTAATGTCCCTGTGGGAGTATCCTTCACAACACAAGACAGCTTCTCACTGAACTCCCTGCATTGCTCACCAAAGCAAAACCACTCCTGGATATTGATTACTCCTAATATTCAGGGGTTTAATGACGGAAGAATGCTTTGTAGAATAAACCAGAAAATCCTTAATTACTTTTAATATTCCCTGAACTGCCCTAATTCAAGGTAAAGAGATAAGGAGACAATTTCTATAATGTTTTAAAGTGTGGTGAAATATCTAATTTTTTTTGTTCAATCATTGTGAATATCTATCTTCAACACTTGGGGTCACTAATTCCAGTAGGAGCTGAAGGTGCTTCCATGTTGAAAATAAGATCCTCTCCCTTTTCTTTGGTCTTTTCTAACTTACTTTACAATGGCTCTAATAAAAAACACTCTGCAAACTCACTGGTGAACTAATTTAGGCAGGGAAATGTTATTTATTCCAGAGTGCCTGATCCAAATTGGCTCCAAAGGGATATTCTTCCTTTGGAATTTTGCATCATTTCTCCCCAGTATGTGATTGCATTTGACGTTGTTCAGGGCATTGAACTGGAGAGGGGAAATATTGGAATTCCAAGGGAAGAAAAAAGAGTCAACAAGACAAAATTGAAAAGTGGAAAAAGAGAAAGGCTGAACTTTCCCTTCAGTCATTAAATTCTGTCAAAAATATTGAAGCACAATATGTGGCTTGGCTATAAATAATATTTTTTAGAAAGAAAAATATCTGTGAAATATTGAATTCATTCTGCAAAATCCATATGTAGCAAACATTCAGCAAAAATGATGGAAGAGATTTTTTGAAACCATTTCCAAAAGTCAGAAATTTCGAACAACTTGCCTTTTGTAAAATCCTGGTGACCTACATATAAAAAGAAACACAGAGGCTTCTTTTAGGTAACAAACTCAGTTTTCAAAACATCAGTTTTGATGATTTTCAAAGTTTTGCACCACTGAAATAATCAGTGTTGTACAACTTAACTACTATGGATTTCTAAGCTAATTGACGAAAACATTTTGGGGTAAAAACATTCTTTTTATTGTATTTTAATTCTGTTTTAAAGGAATTGACTTTCTACGTAAAACATATTCAAAATTCAAGTATATGCTATCAACTTGTGGAGGAGCTAAGAATTCAAGTGTTTTAAAACTGCTTATTTTGTTTGATCCTGTTAATTGCCACACAACTGAGACCTTGGGCCAAGAGAAAATGATATCATAAAAGAGTTCTGAAGACCCCTAAAAATTAAAATGGCTTTACCCACTAATAACTTATTTCTCCTGTTATTAAAACTTTGGGACATAGAAATACCAGAAGAGTAGCTGATCCATTAAAACTCATGGCGTTTCTTAAAACCAGCTCTAGGCACCACCTTGGTTCAAACAGATCACATTGAAAACACAGGGAAAAAAAAAAAAGATTTATCTTCTTCCCAGTAGGAAATGGAAGTGATTGGTTTATAAGGCATCAGAGAAGGTAACTACTTTAGGTTTAGTGGCCTAGAGGAGGTCAGCAATAGAAGCAGGAAACCTGTTCACATCATCAGATCCTAAATTTGGTGCTGGGAATACAAACTGATTCTTGTCGCCAGTTAGCACCACTTCACTTTCTTCATTTTCGCCTGCTTCTTCGAAGAAATCCTAACCTGGAATTTTCTTCCTGAACATGAGAAATGACTCAGATTTTCTTTTCTAAAATACATTGAAAACTCTAATAATAATGCAATGATTGTACATTTCGATTTCCTGGAGTTTCTGACTTCATGGGGGAATTAAGGGTGGAATTCAAGTTGCCTATCTTCAGGCATCTTCAACATTGATTTTAATGACTGCATCTGTTTCAGGCTGCAGCTGCATTAATGCCTTAATTCAAAACAATTGAGGTTGTTTGGTTTTTTTTCAGAGAGACCCTAGTGAAGCACTAATTAACTCTAACCCAATGTTATAAAGTGTTGCAGAGCAGGTTCAGAAATTCCACAGAAATTCAGTGGCACCACCCGTAGGAAACTGGGATGCATTTTGAATCATGTGAAAGTAAACAAGTACCTAAAAATCTACCTAAATATTCTTCCTGCTGGTTTATGATAATATTAAAATATTTGTTTGCATCTTTACCATTTATTTTCTACTCTTTCTAAAATCTTTCTGGTCTAAGAACACCACTAAAAGAATAAGTTACTAAAAATATCTTTTTAGATGTCAAAGCTGAAAATGAAGCTCTGACCTGAAGCTTCACCTGTGCAGATTCCTCCTCTTCATTTAGAATACAATGTTTTGTCCCAAAGATTAGGATGTTTCTGTGAATACTGAGGCTGATATACACACTGGAATCAAAGGGATTCATGGATGTGCATCCCAAAAATCCTGAGCACAACAGCAGCTGAGGAGATTTGGCACATCTCATAAATCACTCAGTCAACAGCAGACAGGATTATACCTTCACTGCAAACCTCTGACACATTTCTTTATGGAATCAGTATCCTACACTGGATCATCCCTGGATATTTATATCATTACAGAGCCTGGGAAAAATGATGCCTTGTTCTGATAACATCATTTTAGTTCTGGGAAAGAAGAAATCTAGACAGGCTGGTGAAGCAATACAAGATTTCTCGTGTAGTTCTAAGTTTGATGCTTATTTATCTGCAAAACTTCTGCCATAAATAAAGCTAATATTTCACGTGACAAACAGAAATTTTTAAGGGGAGTCCCTGAATGTGCATAGAGATACTGACAAATGAAATAGCAGTGAAATAACAGAATTTCTTATGGAAATCACAACGTTGTTTTTTCTGCTGCAAATGAGGCCTGTCTCAGTTGAAGAATTTTCTCAATGTGGTACAAAGAAAGTTTAGTACAAAGGAAACTAGTTTAAAAATATCTATTGGATCTAATAGTTACTACATTACTTCAAATGTCTGTAGGGTAATTCATTAAATACAGTCCAGTCACATCACTCAATCCCTTCACAGATCAGCTAAGTTTGCTCTTGGAACAAGCCCCTTCCTCCCCCTTTTATCAAATACTCACAATTTTCTAACTAAACTTACTATTAGAAACCTTCTGGGTTTTCACAGCACTAATAAATAATCATGGTTAATTTAAATTTCTTGCCCTTGTGCTGTTGTTGTCATTTCGCAGGAGATTGTTCTCCTTCTCCAGTGATCATCCTTTAATTACTGCATCTAAGGAAACAACTGCATCTCCTCTCAGACTTTCGTTTGCTTAGATGGAAAAAAAAAGCCAAAACCATCTGTCACCTACATCTCACAAGGGAAGGGACTCCAATTCCTAACATTCCTGTGACCTCTTCTCTGCATCCACTCCTGCTGGAATTAATCCTGAAAGCAAGGGCTGTATGAAATGCTCAATGCAAGGTTTGAATAGTGCCTGGCATAAAATTAATAATTCCCAGTAATTGGATAAAATGCTCTTCCTGATACATCCTTTTCAATGGCTTCACCAAAGTGGTGGATTGTCACATTATCATCAAAACAGGAGACTGGAAAAGTCCTATCAATTCTTTCAGCTTGGCTCTTCAAATATACAAATCCATTGTGTTTATTTCTTTATTAATTTTTAAGTGAATCATACAATATTTATTAAATTAAGGGCAAGAGAAGTGAAAAGGTTAAAATTCCTGGAGGTTCTGGAGGACATGGCAAAATGAGTTGAGAATGTCCAAAACCAGGACTGAGCAAATCTTTGGGATCAGGGTTCTGCAGGTCAGCAGCAAATCCAAAAAACAGCGAAAAACCCTGAGAAAATCTGAATCATGTTCAGTCAGGAATAAAGAATAAAATATTCTTAAATGCAAAATAGGATGCCTTTTGATGGTCAAGGAAAAGCTTTCTGCTTTTTGCCACTTAAAAAGAGCTAAATTTATTCTTTTATCTGCATTTCAGATTTTTTTTCAGCCAAAGTGATGCTAGCCAGTTCTGTGGGTAAACAAAGAAACCAAAGAGAAAGAGGGAAAAAGAAGAGAAGAAAATAAAGACAACTTTAAGAAACCAAGTTTCCCCAGGAAAAATGACTCCTGGACAGGATTTTATGGAGGCTCGAAAAAGCTCTTAAAATTCAGACACCTTCCCTTCATCCATAAGCACCAACCAAACTATGGATTTGAGCATTTAAAATGACCCTACCACTTAAATTAAGAAATTCTTCTTAATAGCATTAGTCGAGTAAAGTTCACCTTACATTGAAATTAAATATTTATATTGGTGTTGCAAATTGTGAAGCTGAAAAACGTTCCAAAATACTCAGTTTGGGGGGGAGGATTTTTTAAAATCACGTTTTAGGAGCATAAATATTTTAATAATTTACTCCTCTTGTTCAAAATTTGGCTGTGCCACCAAAAAATCCCTTCCTCTGGAGGTTATGTTAGAGGACAGCACAGGCTGATATTGATCTGCACAAGCTATTTATATTTTTCAGGCTTTCTGGAAAGGCAGAGAGCTTTTTAGCAGAGCACAGAAGCGAGGAAAAAAATCCCAAATTGTTTGTATTTGTAGCAATAAGAATGATCACTGGAGCAATATCAAACACTTACAATCCCCCCTCCTGTCTAGTCTTTTATCAAGTGATTTAAAAATGACTCATGTAATTTAAATTCTCCATTAAAAAAGCCACTTGTGTTGTTCTCTGAAGCTTCCAGCTGCAAGATATGATTGCAACATGATTTGTTACATGCAGGAAAATAATTGATCAAACCCCGAGTTCCACAGAGCCATCAGTCACCCAAACACCTGAGTGGGAAAAAAACTCCATAAATTCGCAGGTTCTGAGTTATGTCTGCGCCTCCGTGTGGGATGAACAAGCTGCTGATAAAAACAGCTGCAAACAAAACTATATCTCAAAAAATAAAGGGTATTAATCCATGACAGTCTCCGGAGGGTGCAGAGAAGACAATTAGCAGAAAGGATACTGTTGAAGTCAGGCAAATCTGTATGAATTATGCAGAATCATCATTTATCAGTTGAAAATTAACCCCAGAATTTCTGACAGCCAGCTGAAAACACAGCCCAGCAGTTCAGTGTTCTCGTGACAGCTGCAGTTTTTAGTGGTTGCTTGAATGTCCTGAAGTCTTGTTATCTGCTGCAGTGGCTCCATCATGTCTTACAGATTTGGGAAACTTCTCAGGAAATGTGTGGCTGCCCCTGGATCCCTGAAAGTCCAAGGCCAGGTTGGACAGGGTTTGGAGCAGCCTGGGCTAGTGGAAGGTGTCCCTGCCCATGGCAGGGGTGGCACTGGATGAGCTTTGAGGTCCCTCCTGGTGAATTGTCCCTTTCCACCCTCCCTGGAGCCCCTGCAGACCCTGGAAGTTGCCGTGAGGTCTCCACACAACCTTCCCTTCTCCAGGCTGAACACTCGCAGCTTTCCCAGCCTGGCTCCAGGGGAAAGTGTTCCAGCCCCCTCAGCAGCTTGGTTGCCTCCTCTGGACTCTCTCTGACAGCCCCTGTATATGTTGGATGGCTTTGTCTCTTCCCTTGTCCCAGGAGAAGTGCTCTGTTCTTCTGATGCCACCAAGAGGTGGAATGTTGCACAGTTAAGGCCTAAATTTCCATTTAAAATGCATTCCCTGCAGCTTCAGGATTCCTCCCAGCCTCGACTCTGGGGGCTGTGTGCCCTCCAACACTGGCAACCAGCAAGGTCTCCTTAAATCCACAGCCTTGCAACCTTGGCAAAGTTCTTTTTCCAAGTGTCCTCTCCTTCATTTTCATAATTGGTAGAGCCGAGGAGATTAAATGCAAAGTCAGGGGATTAATTTAGGTGTGCTGCCCTCATCTGCATGTCCTTAATTCAGGCTGTACACTGCACTCAATTATGGGTCACTTCTAGGGAGACTGGACCAGCAGTGGGGAATGAAGGCCAAGAGCTGAATCTCAGGAAGGAATAGATTGAGCTGCTGGAATTGCAGAAATTATTCTGAAGGATTTAGATTCAAACATAATGTTTAGTCACAGAAAGCACAGAACACATATGTTTATATAACTCTATTAATATCCAGACATCGATATCTCCTAATTTCAAGGAGATATAATAGACACAAGTTTTTAACCTGTAATTCCAAAAGCGTATAACCAGGGCTTAGTGTTAAATGGAAGATAAAAATCTTGCCTAAATTTGAGCCCTTACTGAGATTAAAAAAGTTGATTTAATCTTTAACACCTCATGGCCTGGGAAAACAAATAGTCCTTGCCCTGTCCTGAAAGCTGCTCAGGTGCAGAGAAGTTTCAGAATATGGGGAAGATTCTGGAACAGATGCTTCTGTACTCCCTCCTCTCTCTGAACTAGGATGCTCTGAGCCTGGGGCTTCACCTCATCCCAAGAAGAAAAGGGGTGATCCCACCTGTCTCAACACACTTCACCTAATCAGGCTTATCAGAGGACTTGGAGCCAAAGCAAATAAATATTAATTATGCCTGCCTTAATCCCATTCTCCTTTGTGACATCGAAGTGCTCCAGAACACTGCATTAAACAATTATTTACATGCATACTGGATGCACTCCAACTTTCTTCTTAGATATATATATTTTAGAGTAACAATAAAATAGATCTGGTGAACAAGACATATTTTTCACCAGTGATTATGCCAACAACAGAGGAAAAAAGATAGATGAGCCTGTGAATAATTTATAAATTGGATAGGAAAAAGGCAGATTGATCTGTGAATTTATTAAATATTAATAATCCTACAAGCCTGACATAACATAATTCAGGATAATGATGAAGTTAAAGCAAGCCATCTGTGCTGGCTGTTTGGAGCAGAAGTGTTGAATGGAGACCATGATGTTCCTCTAGGTGAAGATTTGACATCATCAGATCTTCAAGTATCCTCTAAAATTATGAAATATCCTTGGGCTTGTGCCCTCTTTTGTATCTGTTAAAGTGACTATTAAAGAAAGCTAACTTTCCTTTGTGAGTTTTCCAGTTCTCTTATTCTGATGGTCTTAAGTCAGCTTTTATAAAGGCTCATTATTGAGTATCTGAGAGGTAGGAATATGTAGATCCATTAGAACTGAAAGGGTTTGAGGGCAAGATTATCTTCCCAAATATCAAAAAATCCCACACTGGGCAGCAAAATCCCCAAACTGAGACCAGAGTTCCCAGTTTAACAATGTCTAAAGAGAGAAAAAAGGAAACACACAAATAAAGAAGCAAAAAAAAACCGAACCAAAAATCCCCAAAGCTGTGTTATTTGTGCAGTTCATGCAAACACATTAATAGGATGAAATTCCATCCTTATCCCATGGTGCCCCCGGAGCTCATTTGCAGAGCCTGGGATCTGAGAGAGATAAGCACTAATTTCTGAGCAGTGCTCCTATGGCAGCTGCTAAAGTGGCAGCTCCCTGACTCGGGTGTTCTGCTAATAACATTTAGTGGGGTTGGCAATCCCATTGATTTCCCATATGTATTAAGGAGAGTGCATTGCTACCTTCCTACTTAAGGTTTATTAAGCAGGCAGGATATTAGAAGTCAGAACTGATTAATTCAGGGCATAAACAATCAATTTGGGTTTTTTTTAGTCTCCCTTTTTTTTTTCCCCCACAGTCTTGTCCCCAAACACATCCCTATTAGTGCTCTCCTTTCTGGTGACATTTGCTTTCCTTTGTGAGTTTTCACCATTATGTTAAAGAATGTATTAAACACTCATGGTTTTGTCTTGATTTGTGTCACCAGAGTCATGTTGAGCTCAAGGGTTTGGTGGCAGAGCGTGAAAGGGCTGGAGCAGAGAAACCTTGTCATGTCCAGTTCACACCAGCAGTGAAAGTATTCAAATTGTGATATAATAATATTAATAATAATAAAATAGGTGTGTGTTCTATAGACTCAAATTAGGGGTTTTTACAACGGACATAAAGGGAACATTTATTCTCCTTTCTTTGCATCTATTTTAAGGTCAAGAGCAGCCAGGGAGTAGCCTGTAATTTAGGTAAGCCCATTTCAGGGTCCTCAGGGGGAAATTTGTATCTAAGTAGAAAGCGCCTTTTTAACTCTCCTAATTTAAACAGAGCTATCTCCTAATGTCCTCCTTGCTCAATAAACTTCTACTGGAAATGCAGCATTCTCTTCTCCTTATTACTTATGGGAAATCAAGGGAATTGCTAACCCCTGGATATGGCATTGCCACAGCCACAGGAGCAGGGATGTGCCAGCACAGCAGTTGCAGAAGGATCACTCTTTAGAGTCACTAATTTGTCACAGGATTGGAGTGGGAATGAGCACCTGGAGTGTGACTTGATAATGACAGAGCTCTGTTCCAATAATGAGCCAGCAGCCTGAGTGCAGCTCATTTTTATAACTTCAGGGAACTTCGAAAGAACCCACTCACTGTCGATGTTGAAAACATAAATAGAGGTATTTACATTTATTCAGGGTTTTTATGGGTGTACATCTATTGCATATATAAAAGAAGGTATTTTACTACTTCAAGACAGCAATGAAACAACAGAAAGATCACAAGAAGGGTAAAAAAAGGGCAAATCTGCCCCATAGCAATTTTCTTTGCCATGTTCATAGGAGAAAAACAAAAGTAAAGGCACAATCATACTAAAGGTGATTAAATAGAAAAAAAAAGCAAAAGTGGAAAACATTTTGACATGAGAGTCCAGAGTCAGGCCAGGGTGCAGTGGGACATGGTGGCCTGGTCATGTCACAGGTCACCAGGTGTTCCTTCCCTGTGCCCATGTCCCAAACACCACGTTAAGCACCCTGGGGCATTGTGATCACCCCACCAACTCCTGAGTGAGTCATGATTCTCAATTTCTGCTTTCCTTCAACAGCTCCCAAAATATCTTCTTGCCTTGGACCAGATGGACAGGTTGTTTGACTCCAGCTGACAGCTCCTCTTGGAATCCCAAGGGATTTTACAGTGATTTCATTCTTGACATGCCTCTCTGTCCACCTATACAATTTTTGCCTTCAGACTGTGTAGATCCTTCTTTCCCTGCATGCTGCACTCCCACAAGACATCTCTCCCTTGGTGTTTTTACATTTTCTGTTATGCTTCCTCTAGGAGGATCCTTTGTTGCCAGCTATTGCAGGAATCCCATTCCTGTTCTCTTCCTAGGGAATTCGTCACACTCATTTCAGACAACTGAATTTGTCCCTGGCAGTCAATAAAGGGATTATGTCAGGCTACTTCTCCAATAACATGTGGTTGATTCTTTTCTGACTCGAGCAATCAAGGAGTGCATCTTCTTTTTCTGAAGATGCAGTTAGAATTTCTATGGAATAAATAGTGGAGGTAATGTGGCAAAGGAATGGAGCTTATAATGACAGGAGGAAAGAACTATGAGTAAAACAAGCACAACGAAAGGTTGAAACATTTAATTACACACTGCAAAAATATCACAGTCAGGTGGGGCTGGTGGGATGATATAATAAAGAAACAAAGCCTGAGTATTTATTATATGGCTTATCGACCTGGGAACATCCTGAGCTGCTCTCTGGCAGAACTTAAAACAAGGCTTTAGGTTTACAGTTAAATCCCTGGGTGATATTTGTGACATTTTCTATTATCTTCACAAGCTTCCTTCCAATTACAGCTTGTGATGCTCTGTGTTCGATGTGTAAGTCCACCCTTTACACCATCCAACTCCCCAAACGCTTCATTCTCTTGTTGTGCTCAGATATTATGTGTTAAACCATTAACTTCTTCAAGGCAGCCCAAAATCACAGGATCATTTTTTCTTCCTCTCTACTCAGCCCAAGTTGAAGGAGATCATTCCTGTATCATGATGTTCTTCACATCAGGGTTCAGAAGTTAAATCTGTGGGGTGTGGGTTTGTTTGGGTTTTTGAGGTAGAAGGGGGAGGAAGGTCCTGTCTCCTCCTCACATCAGAGTTTCCATCTCTTTTTGTGATATTTAACTTCATTAAATGAATTGAGTCTGTGGTTCTCCTGAGATAAAAACACTCTGATGTTGCAACAAAGAAATCGTTGTGGTCTTTAGGGGAAAGCAGACACAAGGATTTGTGGCTCCCTGGTCTGGATACTCCCTCTCCCTGTTCTTTGGCTCTTTTTAACCATCCTCAGCAGGTCAGTAAACATTCCTGTGTACTTCTGATGGAACTTTTCCTGAATTCATAACCCCAAAGCATTCTTCCAGCCCTGGGGTAAACTTTTAAAGTCCTTAAAATGGTCCCTTCTCTTGAAAGAAAAAAAAAAAAAAAAAAAAAAAAAAAAGGAAAGGAAACCTGCACATTTGGAGTCAGAAATAAACTGTTAAATCATATTTTTCCACACTCCTAATAAATCAAAATCACTTAATTGTAGCACATGTCAACATCAATCATACTAATTAGAGTGCTATAGCAATAAGTGAATCAATGAAGGCCTAAGAAAAGTTGGATGAACACAGTTAATGAACTCTTTCCTGTTCTCCAGTAAGAGAAAGGCTCAAAAATTCACAAGATGCATTTCTCTGTTGAATTTTATGCATTGATTTTATTCAAAAAGCAACGACCCTGTGAGAGGCCTTTAGAGCTTTTCCTTGGGAACTGCCCTGCACTGATCAGACTTTATAAATGAGATATAATGAGATAAAGAGTGCATTTAAGTGTCTAAAGTGGAGGTTCTGAGCACTTTCTCTCACTTGTAAATGCTGTCACAGCTCTTGCTGATGACACTGTGGTGGGCTGACCCTGGCTGGTCACCAGGTGCCTCTTTATCATTGCTCCATCAACAGGACAGGGAGGAAATATGATAAAAAGCTCTCCTGGGTCAAGATGAGGACAGGGAGATCTCTCACCTATTAATGTCACAAGCAGAAGTCTTGACTTGGGGAAAGTAATTTAATTTATTGCCAATTACTTGTAACAGAGGAGGAGAGGATGAAATACAACAAAACTAAAATTCTCTTCCTCCCACCCTCCCTTCTTCCCAGGCTCAGCTTCACTCCTGACTCTTCTGCCTCCTCTGCCCACGTGGTCTCTTTCTTTGTCATTCACACATTTCATCAGTGTCCTCCTACTGTTTATGGCAGTGTCCTTGATGAAATTGTAAATCATTGCCCTTCTAAGATATAATCAATAGATTCAGCAGCTCGTGTTCCCTTAAGGTACGACTTAAATGAGGTAAATGCATTACACAGCTTTCCCAGAGATCTGTACAGGTCATTTCCATATTGCTGTGTGGCCATGTGTTTCTTTTTCGTAAATACACCCATTTTTCTAAAGTTCAGTAATGATTACACAAAATAACAATAGTTAGAGCTTGTCTTAGGCAGTGTGACCATGTCTGAATTCCCCAGCAGACCCACACAGGCTACTCAAAACTTTTATCATCCTGAAGATATAAATGGGATTTTGGTTCCTTTTTCTTTTGGGTTTCTATTTCAGTTCACCCCACGAGTATTTAAAGCATTTTTAAAAGATTATTTCTACACTTTTTTCCCTTTAAAGATTTTCCTTCAGCTTTAATGAACAGTGTAGAGAGTGCTTCCTTTCACCAGGAAGGAGGGATGAAGCACCACACTGACCCTGTCTCCTGCTCTGCTTTGCCCTTCTTGTTCTCCTGTGCCTTAATTCCCCCAAATATAAACAGCAAATAATGTCCATATACATATTTGTTCCTGGAGAGGATTTCTACTGAAATTTTGGCTGTGAAACTCAGCAATCCCTAAACACTCTGGCCTTTTAGAACAGTGTAGTGTAACAGCTTCAGAATTCCCCTGCAGTTAGGGGAAAGCCATAACTGAAATGAAGCCTAGTACATAATAGGCAATACTAAAACAGCTCACAATTACTGTAATTTTACATTTAACTCACTCTCAGCCTATACAAAAAAAATCAAGCAGTAGCTCCTTGTGCTGTATGCGTTTGTGCAGCTTCCATTAGAAAATGTACAAACAGCCTTGTTATGTGAGACACAAAACACTTCCCCAAATGTCATCTCAAGCTCATTACTGGGAGAATGAGAAAGCTCTCTAATGTGATTGCTCTTTCTTCATAACAAAGGCAAAAATCACCTGTTCCTTGGAGTCTGAAACGAGATGTGATTGGAGTCAGATGAAGTGCTGCTGATGAATATTCGCTTGCACTTGCTCTGTGTGTGTCAGGCTGTGTTAAAATGTGTACATTTCATCTGCAGTGATCATTCCTATTCATCAGATGAAGAAAATCATAGAATTATAAAACCAGGGAATGGTTTGGAGTGGGAGAGATCTTAAAGCTCATCCAGTGCCACCCCCTGCCATGGGCAGAGACACCTCCCACTGTCCCAGGCTGCTCCAAGCCCTGTCCAACCTGGCCTTGGGCACTTCCAGGGATCCAGGGGCAGCCACAGCTTCTCTGGGCACCCTGTGCCAGGGCCTGCCCACCCTCATAGGGAACAATTCCTTCCCAATATCCCATCTAATCCTACTCTCTTTTAGTTTGAGGCCATTCCCCCTTGTCTTGCCCCTCCAGGCCCCTGTAGAAATTCCCTCTCTGGCTTTCTTGTAGGCTCTCTTCCCTTCCACACTTAGAGAGTCATCTGAAGTCAATGTTAAAGTTACACAAAGCCATAGCCCACCCCTGGTGACCATTTAAATAGGAAAAAACTTTTGCCACTCATAGAAATACTGATTTTTATTAGTTTAGCTTGAGACAATTGAACTGTCTCATACATGGCTCATTCCTTAACTATAATTCAAGAGTTTCCTTCAGTTTCCAGAAGGATTAGGTCAGATTCACTGGGAGCACCTGATGCCTTAAATGGCTCCCTAGAAACAGAGACCAGACAGGAATAAAGGAATAAAGGAGGGATTGATTTGAAAGGCCTTCAGAGGTCACACTCTGGGCTCCAGAGGCTCCTGCCTCAGTGCATCCCAAAATGGACAATGACAGCTCCCGAGTTCTTCCCACTTTGATATCAGCATCAATTGCCCAAGCAGAAGGCAGGCAAGGATGGAATTTGCCCAAGCTTGCCCCCCTCTCCCCAAGATGAAGGTTTGCAGTTGTTGGGCCCAGGAGGGTCTGGGTGTCCTTGGAGAGCGAGCTGGAGAGGCTTTGGTGTAAAAATTATGCTGAAAACTGAAAGCCCTCAGTGACCATGAGCTCACTGACCTCACTGTGGCCTTTCAGTGCTTAAAGGGNGAAAAATATAAAAGTTAAAACCTAAGGCGTCACACCTGCCATGGATACACGCACTGAGCCACTTTCAAAATACTGAATTTGGGAGGCAGTCCAGAGGGACCTTCCTGATTGCTGCCCATGTGTCTGTGACATGTCACATTCACAGGTCCTAGAGAGGGCGTAGTGGTGGCCAAGTCCTACATAAAACTGGGGAAACTGGAGCAGCTCTGGTGTAAAAATTATGCTGAAAACTGAAAGCCCTCAGTGACCATGAGCTCACTGACCTCACTGTGGCCTTTCAGTGCTTAAAGGGAACTCATGTAAAAGAGATGAGGAGAAACTTTTTACAGGATAGGACAAGGGGGATCAGTTTTAAACCAAAAGAGGGGAGATTTCGATTAGATGGCAGGAGAAAATTGTTTCCTGTGAGGGTGGGGAGGCCCTGGCACAGGGTGCCCAGAGAAGCTGTGGCTGCTCCTGGATCCCTGGAAGTGTCCAAGGCCAGGCTGGACAGGGCTTGGAGCAAGCTGGGCTAGTGGAAAGTGTCCCTGCCCATGGCAGGGGGTGGCACTGGATGGGCTTTGATGTCCCTTCCAACCCAAACCATTCCATGATCCTATAAACACCATTAAGTGTCTTGTTTATCTTTCATCCCTTCTTTGTTCACCTTTGTCCAGCTCTCTTTGTGATGCTGTGCTGAGAGTGAAACGAGACCTGTTGTTCAGAGGAGATATTTAATGACTACTCGTGGATGGATGCTGACAAGTTTGGTCAGGGAGAAATTTTCCGGCCCTTGGCCCTGTCCATGAGAAGAAGTTGCTTCCTCACAAGCAGAGAGCAGAGAATCAGGAGAAGTTTGTGTAAACCACCTCATGTGTTTTTGTAAACTACATGTTACAGGTGGTGTTTTGTACATTTTGTTATTCCAAATTGTTATTCTGTAACTAACCACTGAGGCTGAAGCAGTGTTCACCTAAAAAACAATGATTGTGTCCTGCTCTAGTGATCCTGGATACAAAAAAAGGGCAAGATTTTCTTAATAAATGACTTTTCTCAGCTGAACTTTATGCCACAGTTTCCTGACTTCCCCAGAGTCTGCTATGACAACTACTAAGCACCTAGGTCAGGGCTGCAGTGGCATGAATTTGCTTGATTTTAAGCAGGATCCTTCCTTTTCTGACGTTTGCCTTGGCATGAGGAGATAAACCCACATTTATAAGAATATAAAAATACAAGAAAAGCAAACACACTGAATACTTTAGAAGATGGAGCTGTATGAATTGTCAACAATTCCAAAGCTTTTCAGGCAAAACACAAAATCTTTGAAAGTCTTTGCTTGGTTGAGTTTTGCATGTTTTTCACATAACGCTCAGATGCTCTAAAAATATTCTCACAATATGGGACCTTCTAATTCAAAGCAGAAGAAGTTCATCTGTGACAATCAAAAATCCAGGGAAGTACAAACCCCACTCACGGTGTCTGATTCTGGAATCATCTATCACTTCAAGCTGCTGTGACTTCTCTTACTGGTGACATAGTTTATAATAAGCTGAAAATAAGAAGTATCAAGCAGAGTCACATGAAAATGGGGGCTAGGACGGAACTTGTAATTAGGGCTGCAATGTGCTAACCATGGAAATGAAACTGGTAATAAAATAGGAATGTTATTTTCTGTGACATAATGAGCAGCCTGCATACTTTAATAACCACTAACTTAATGAGTTTGGAAGCAATGAAATCCTCTACTAGTATTAGGAATATAGCAGAATTATATTTACCTCAGGTGTATTTCTCCTCCTGTGTTAATTAGAAAAATAAAAGGCAAACTTTAGGAAAAAAAACCTTAGGCTAATTTATCTATCTCAGAAACAAAAGTCATGGCATGTTTATTCTTGAGAAAACAATAAAAAGACTTATTAAACAAATGTGACAAACACCATGCATTAAAATATTGTTTTGTTTGTATTCTGAATGAAAGCAAGAGATTAATGAGCTGTAATATAATTAGGGAGATGTGGTATAACCACGCAGGGCAGGTCCAACACAGCCTGGCCAGGATTCAGCAGTATTTTTACACTAAAAATCGATGCATCTCTGCAGCCATTTCTCTTCATCAGAGAGCTGCTGAAGTATCCTATTCAAAACCAGGTTTTTAAAGGGTGACACTCTTTTCGGTTTGCTTCTTCCATGAAAGTGAAAAATACTCTGTTCTCACAACTCCATCCTGCAAGCCAGGGACATGGAAGAGGATCAGTTAAAAAATTGTTAAAATTCCCTTTTCTTAACTAAAAAAAGAAAAAAAAAAAGAAAAATGTGGCTAATTCTCAACCCATGGGAATAAGGAATAGAGGTAATCTAGATATTCAAGTACTGCAAGAGAAAAAGCCCTTTTTTTTTGGTGCTGGCAGTGCCCTGCCTTGGTCAGTGTCCAAATCCTGAGCTGCTGTATGTCACCATAATATTCCACATCAGGTGGAATTTCGTCTTTAATAACAAATAAGACTTTTTACAAAGATTAGCGATGTTGTGGGTTGGGTGTTCAAAATGTTTAGGAGTAAACAAGTTGCCATACAAATACAATTGAGTAATATATTCCCCTTTCCCCAGATTGATAACTGATGATTTTTCAGAGAACTCTTTCACTTTTTCTGTTCAATTTGCTCAGAGTAAGATTTGTGCACAGTGATGTTCAGGCGTGTTTTGACTTGCTTGACTTCTCTGATCCTTTTGATCCTGGCAGTTGCACAAAAATGAGTTACATTCCCACTTTATCCAAAAATGAAGTATAAAAACTCTCCTTCGTCTCAGGGAGAGAAAAATCAGATTCTGATGCTGACCCTTGTTTAACAAAACTCGTACAGACAGAGGGGTATCAGCCATGCCATCTGCATTTGGATTGTGGTTTCTCCTTCTTTCTGTACAAAGAGATGTGAAACACGTTAACCTTGAAGTTTGACCCATTTTTCTCTCACACTTGCACACCCCTAGAAAGTACCCCTAGGTGTTTGACCTTCCCTGGCTCAGGTGCTCCATTATTCCAGACGTAGCCTGTGACAACCAGAGTTTTCCATGAGATGGAGTATGCTTTGACTCCTGCTACAGGAATCAGTTTTGGGGCTGAAATATTTCTCCAGAGAAGTGTCATGATACAATCTTGGCAGCTCATTTATTCTCTGGCGACTCCTCTTTCCAAGAGCATCTATGAATGTATTCATAGACAATATTTCACCCCAAAACTGCTTGAAAAGGATGCAGAACAGAGAGCCGTTTTCATGCTGAAAAATGTATAGCTAAAAGAGGCTCCCTCCTTTGTTCAGCACTTCCAGCAGTTGTACACCCTGTTCTGCAACGAGACTCTAATCCATGCTCTTGTCACTGAGTGCATCAGAGAAAAATAACTTTATTCATTAATTATGCTTTCATTTGCACTGATCCCAATGTGGTTGCTTTGGACTAAGCCATCATCATAAATTAGCCCTTCTATCACATATTGCAAAGAATGAAGATTTTTTTTTCAGTGGGGAAGAGAGATATTGATGGTTTTAATTTAGGAAAAAGAAAATGCACATACAAGTCTGTTCTCTGGTCATTCTCTAAAGTGTGTGGCTGAGAGAAATTGTTTTTTCCAGGTGCTTTTCCTCATTTGCCCCTCTTTGAGAGCTCCTATTGAATTAACTGCACACGGCTTGCTTACCTAAGGGTCATACACTGTGAGTGCAACCGAATGAATTCTGAGTAATAAAAGATGAGAGCCCCTCTGGACTTCATTTAAAGTTGGCTGCTCAAGAGGCTGGAAACTCGCTGTGTTTTCACTCCTTCCTCAAGTATCCCCAAAAGCTCCAATCTCAATAGATCACTTGGGAGCCTGAAATGATATGTCTGTTGCCTACCAGCCTTGGAGCTGAGAGGAGGGAAATTGAGGTCTCGACCTGGACGTCCAAGTCTGTATGGAAAAGGCTACTCACCAAATGCCATCTATATTAGGATCTCTCCTGCTTATTTCAGCTTGTTGGGAAATTACATGTTCAGTAAGTGTTGCCCTTGAAGTGTCTCCAAGACTTGCTGAACCTCAGCGTTAACCTTTCGCCAGCCTGAAAATCGACCATTTATTTCCTCTCTTTGTTTTCCACCTCTTTCAGCTGGTTTCTAATCCAGGCAGACCTTCACCTCCCACCTCAGTGCAGCTTCATTCCCACAATCTCCTTCTGGGGAGGGTTTGACAGACTTTTTGGAAGTCCAGACAAATCAAGCCAACTTTTCCCTTCAGCCTCTCCTTCCCAGACATTCCAGGGATTGTAGCAGGTTGGCAGCAAGGTGGGATGAGCAGTGTTGGGTACTCAGTCAGCACAGCCAAACCATCTGCAATCTTTCAGAGGTTCAAACAGGGAAAATGTAGCATCATAGAATCATTAAGGAAAAAAATATCCAAAAATACCAAGTTCAACCTTTGATAAATCCCACCAAGCCCAGTAAATTGTTTCATAAATCGTCACGTCCACTCATTTTTTGGACACTTCCAGGGATGGTGACTCCACCACTGTCCTGGGCAGCCTGTTCCAGTGCTTCTCTTTCAGTGAAGAAATTTTCCCTAATATCCAGCTGGAACCTCCCCTGGTGCAACTTGAGGCTGTTTTGTTGGGAGGAAGCAGAGCTTAGAGTAAAAGTGTAATTTGGTACCTGATGAATGACCTTTCCTCCTGGTAAAATAAAACCTGATGGTTTGGATCAGAGATATTATTTTCTCTGAAAAAATAAGAAGTTGGAATGGTTTTTGTGAATCCAGACACACCTAAAGGTTTCTTCTGCTTGATTTAATCACGCCCCATGAAGACACAAAACACTAACAGAAAACATGAGGAGTCCTCTTGGAGTGAGAGTGGAATGGATTCATGGATAAACAATAGGGCAGTTAGATCAGATTAATTAAAAAAAAATTGTTTAAACTTCTCTAAGTTTTCCAGTAAAGCATAAAAAAATAATTGCCAATATTCATCACCAAACCAGTGCTGTAGAGGAAAAGAAAAAACCCAAAGCAGACAAAATAACCATCACCAAAATAAAACCCCAAACAACAGCGACAAAAAAAAAAACCAGATTAGAAAAGAAAAAAAGAATGGAAAAAAACCATATTTCTCCCTTCTTCTGCTTTTCATTCTCTATAAGCAGCTAAAATATTGTCCAGCATATTATGAAAATCTTTCAGGACAAGATGATGGAAATCCCCTAATTTCATATTTTCCCCTTGCTTCCCATTTTGCTATGTCTGTAGAGAAATTTGGCATTTCCAGTACCACTGCCAAGACAATTGTGTCCTCCAGGAGTGTTACTGGTGCATCCCTCAAGGTGTTGTTGGCCCTGCAAAACTTCACTGGCCAAAATATCCTTTCAGTTACCTCTGAAGATTGCAACTGCTCTTTGTGTGGCTGTGCAGATCCAAACACCTCCCAGCGTTCTGCTGGACATTTTTGTTGCCTTGTCCCACTTCTTTGCCACATTCAGCAGTTTCCCATGCCCTGCCTGGTCAGCTCAGCTGAGGGCAGATCCTGCTCAGCACTTACTTCTACCTGGCAATTGTATTCAGGAAGTATCTGGTGAAAAATTTATAGGACTGCCTAAAGAACCTATTGCTGTTAAAGACTGAGGAAAAAAGCACCTGCTGGTTTCTCCATTGGGATAAACTAATTACTATGTTCTCAGCATGGTTTAGTTTGGAGGAAAAAAATTCTTATTTTCACTGGGAATGCAGCTAAAACAAGT
Organism: Vireo altiloquus; assembly: GCA_013396875.1. Classification (NCBI taxonomy): domain Eukaryota; kingdom Metazoa; phylum Chordata; class Aves; order Passeriformes; family Vireonidae; genus Vireo; species Vireo altiloquus. The sequence goes on from VZRF01001473.1 coordinate 22,213, forward strand.
CCATAGGGAGAAAGGTCTTAATTGTGGACATTCAGTCCATGTATTCTTGATCCAACATAGGGATCTTTGCCAGGAGCAGAAATAGGTCAGTGTTATTTAGCCTCTGACCCAGCCAGTCTTTGTCTTGATGTTCTCTTGCAGCTCCTCCCAAGGGGTAGCTTCGAGCTGTGCTCTCTGTGACAGGGACAGGACTCAGGGAATGTTTGGAGCTGTGCCAGGGAGGGCCAGGCTGGAGATCAGGGAAAGGTTCTTCCCCCAGAGGGTGCTGGGCACTGCCCAGGCTCCTCAGGGAATGGGCACAGCCCCGAGGCTGCCAGAGCTCCAGGAGAGTTTGGACATCACTCCCAGGGATGCACAGGGTGAGATTGTTGGGGTGTCTGTGCAGGGCCAGGGGTTGGGCTCCATGATCCTTGTGGGTCCCTTCCAACTCAGGATATTCTGTGATTCCATGACCCAGATTTCAGCTGGTGAACACATAAAACTCACCCCTCTGCTGGGTTACCTGTCCGGGCACCATCAGCAGGGAACAGAAACTCTGCCAGCAGGACAGGCAGGACTTTGAAATAAACCCATTATTCATTCTCTGACACACAAAAGGCAGGCCAAGGACTCTGAGACTCTTCACTACCCAGGTCCTGGTGTTGCCATCCTCCAGCAGCTCCATCCTGGACACCCCCAAGGACCTGAACTGAGAATCCCACAGCTCCCAGTCCCTACTGGCCTCCCTGTTTTTTCCCCAATAACCACTGAATCCCATTTCAGGTAGGTGATTTTCCTCTTGAATCCTCCAGCTACTGCCACTGCCCACCTCACTGTGCGACCTCTCCCTGCAATTTCACCTCTCTCCTCCTGCTGCAGGTTTCCCAGCTCTCAGCTCAGCAGTTTTCTCGGTGGTCTGAGCCAAGGTTAAGCACCAGAGCAGAGCTCTGTGTCCTTGTCTCTGCCTCCTCCCTGCAGGGAGGGCATTCTGGCAGGACTCACCCACTGAGTCACAGCTTTCCTTCGGCAAGAGGCAGAGCAAGAAGCACCACGGGGAAAGGTGGACAGGAGCCATATTGTTGGAGGTGTCAGAATATAAATCAAAATTACTGCACTAAAATAGCCCAAGGAAGTGTACTCTAACTGTAAAGGCAAATGACAGAGAAAGTCAAAGGAGATGCTAAATGCATGCAAATGTTTACTTGAACGTTAACTAGAAAAATCTTCTCCCACATTTTAAAAAAGCAACTTAGTCCTAAAATATCATTACCCAGACCCAAGTTTTTTGCTCATGTTATGAACATGCTGATTCTGAAGATACTTAGTAAAAAAAATTTAAAATTTAATATTGTACTGTTATTCCAAATAACTAAAAATAGATCACTGGCATCAGCCTTTTCAGAAGCATTGGGATGCCAGTCTAGAAATTTTGGAAGTGAGAAAGAACTCCTGGTATTTGGACTGCAAGGTCAGAGCTTCCTCATTTCTTTAGGGAAGTTAAATCTCTGCCATGTACTTGGATACAAATATTATCCTGTAAAACCAATAAGTCCTAGTGACAATAAACAAAACACTAGCTCAGTTCCATATCTTTTTTTTAAACCTTTCCTAAGACTTTGGTTTTAATTGATAAAGGTATGTTTGCATTGGGTTTGTTTTCACTGTATTTTGTATTTGTTTTCACTTCTCAGCAGGGAATTATGGAAATTTAGCAGCAGAGGAAGATCCAAACTCTTAAAGATGCCCTGTAACCAAGCTGAGGACACAAGATTACAAGATGAATGATAATTTAACCTGCAAAAGAATAATGAATATCTGTTTTCTCTGCACAGATTAATCTGACTCGGATGTTTGGAGTGACTGATGTGCAGTGACTGGTCTGTACCCCGGGTTAGAAGAGCCAGGCAAAGAAATTCTGTGCCTCAAGGAGGAGCAGGATTCATAAGGATGATTGTTAAGGATGGCTGAAGTTATCTATCCTGATTCCCAACCTCATTCATGCATATGAACTCCTTATTTGCAGGGATGGAGCTTGCAAGAGCTGATCCTTGAATATCAACCAGCTTCCTTGGGCCCCTCTGCCTTCCAGGGCCTTATCCCATTTTTGAACAGGTCCAAGTCTGCTCTCCCGAAAACCAGGGTTATAATCCTTCTTTTCTTTATTGTCCCTCTCCTCAAGATCCTGAATTTCTCCCAGAACTCCAGCACAGGGTGCTTCAAACCAGGAGAAGGAATAAAGAACAAGCATAACATATTCAACTTTGAAAAAAACCCTCAGTAATTTCTTCTTCATAAATTATTTGAAAGGCCATTCACCAGCAGTAATTATGGGAGTTTAACCTGTTGACCAATGGATATGTTTGGGAAAATCTTTTTCCAAGCAGGTTAATTTTAGTTATCTTTTTTCCCTGATCACTGAACTCCTGCTTTGGTACCAAGAGGTACTTTAGAAATCATTAAGGTCGGAAAAGCCCTCTGAGATCACCGAGGCAAATAATTCCCAGCACTGCCAAGTCCACCACGACCCCATGTCCCCGAGTGTCACATCCACATGATTTTAACACTTCCAGGGACAGAGATTCCACCTGCTGAGCCCCAGTGCTGTGCTGACTCATCCTTTCTCCCAGCTGCTGTTGGATTTTTGGGCTTTATTTTGGGAGGGAGTGGAGTGACTCCAACTCTGACCTGCTCCCTCAAAGCATCCTCACAGCTGTACACCCTCAGCGAGTTTCCTCAGCCCCATCCCAAGCCCCGTGTGGAAAAACATCTCCCATTCCTGCCTTTTTCCTTTGTTTGAGGAGAAAAGGGAGCAGAAAACTAAAGCCAGTGAAATTGCAGCCTTAAATAAATTTAGAGGGTGGACATGGAAGCTGCTTATTTTTCAATCAGAAATTTGAAGCCATCATTGCACTTCCCTTGCTGGGGAGGGGAAAAAAGCAATTGTTGGTGCTCTGAAATTCCACCTGAATTCATCCTGGCTTTGTTTTTATGGCCCTCTGAAAAATGACTCTGAGAGAGCAGAGAGAGAGGGGGTTACTTTTATGGTTTTCAATATATCCAAAGTGACACGGATGGTAAGTGGCAGGACTGTGATTAGAATGAAGAGTTCGGGAGACAGGGTCATCATAAAGTATTTATAACAGCAAGTTGTGTATTTCCCCTGTCAGGGAACAATGGATGGGGAAGCAGTAAAGCTGAATTAAGTTAAAAATATGAAATGCCAGTTGGTGTTGAGAGTCCTTGATGCTGCTTGAATAAACAAAAGGAAGGACAAAAGTGTTTGAGAAGAAAATATCATAGTCTCAGTGACTGGTGAATTTATTCTGAATTAAAAATTGCACTTTTTTGACCTCTACTTTTCTGGTGGTTCAGATAATCACCCTCTGAGCCTTAGTTCCCACAGGCTAAAGAAGTGTTTTACTGGAAAAAAACAGACATTGGGAGGGAGAAAAGTGAGCACAAACTTTAAATGCTCCGTGAAATATTTTTGTGCATAAAAAATTAGGAAGAGTAAATGAAAAATCATGATGGAAATGACTTAAGCATTGGAGCAAATAGCCCTGCAAGATCTTAAAATATTTTACTATTTCAAGGCTAGGCAGCTACACAGTAATTAAAAGTAAATATAGTGCATTAAATAATAATTCTGCAGTGCATTCCAGCACTCTTTAGATTGTAATTACTGGAACTGCAACATATGCTGCAGTATCTCAAATAATTGGGATAACGACCCCAGTTACTCTCTTACCCATTTTTAGAGCTGCTCCTGTGAGACATGGAGACTTTTTTTTTTTAACATGCACTGTCCATTTTCTTTGCAATATTTCTTTAGGAAAACATTTTTATTTTTTTAGGAAAAAAGTATTTTTTAAAACACTAGTATAGCCAAACTTCTTTTGCCAAAGGAAAAAGTTCCCTTTCCATGAGAGTGACATGGGAGCTTCTCTGATTTCACTCTCTACTCCCTCTCCCTGAAATTGCAGAGGGTGTGGGCACATCAATGGGTTAAAAACAGGGACAATACAGAGATTATCACTTTAATAACCTTAAAAGATCTTTTTTGAACAGCTCCATTCTCATGGAGAAGGTGTTGCTCAAAGCTTGTTAAGGTTTGGAATAAAAGCCTTAAAATCTGTACATCAATTGGACATTTCAAACTATCTTGAAAAATTCTGGAACTATGAATACAAATATTGTAATCATACAATGTTAAAACAATTCAGTTATCTTGGGAGTTTCCCAAATTATTTTTTAATTGAATATTTTGGTAATCAAGAAAGACATGCTCATGTTGATCACTCCTCAATGCATGATTTTGCATATTACTTGTACTCAATATATAATATTTTCTGAATATATTTTTAATAATCCATATTCAGGAAACTTTAAGTAGTTTGAAGATATTTGCAGGCTCACAAAAGAAGAGACTCACTCTGCAGCAAAATTTTGGAGGAGAAATGAGGTAAAAGTGTTTGGTGATCTCTAATGAATATTCAGATTTCTTTCAAAACATGTAAATCACCAACCACAAAGCAGAAATATGACTATATTGTACTAATATTGCCAGATATTATTGTACTGACACCGCAGGTGTCACTTCTTAGAGGCTCAAGATGCCAGTTTTGATTAAAAGCTCTTCTCTAATACAGTTCAGGGGAAACACAGAGGATGGAAACTCCCTCTAACCTTTGAGCACTGTGTTTGTGGGAGTCAGGAATAAGTGACACAGCTTCCTCCAAAGCCACCAGTGAGGATCTGGAATTACACTGTGAATATACCCCGGGTTTAATTGCTATTATTTTATTATACTACCAGGTATTAGGTAATCTGCTTAGTTGGGAAATGTGTGTGCTTTGGACAAACCAAGTATTTTAACAGCAGTAAATTCCTTAATAAGGGCAAAACTGCAGTGAAATTAATTACATCCTGAACTTGTCAGAGATCTCTGCTCATATTCCCTAAAATACTTTGTCTTCTGGCTTAATTTTCTTGAAAAAAATGTAGTCATTGGAGAGAGAAACTGTCGTGGCCAAGCAGAGAAAATGCTGAAGGAGAGCACACCACAGCAAGTCACCATCACTATGTCATTTCACCCTTAGTTTAATCTTCCTGTCCTTTTTGCCTCTTAGATCCATCCACTTCTCTCTTGCCTATTTAGACTCCTTGGAGCTGGGAGTATCTCTGAACTGTGGAATTCACCCAAGGCCTGCCCCTTGCTACAGAGTTCTGCTTTGGCTTAACATCCAAAACTGGGAAACTGTGTCCCCAAGAATGCTCAGAATCCTATTTCATCAAATTTCCTTTGCCAGAAGTCTCTCTTCAGGAGTGCTTTGCCAAAAATACATATAAAATATATATATATATATATTTCCTTTACTTTGACTTCAATTGATTTTCCTGCCAGTGCTGTTCCTGAGGGTCATTTCCTTCCTCTTGCACACCTGAAAAAGCCTGCTGCCCCTCACCAGGCTGCTTTTTCTTCTTTTTCAAGGCTCCATGCCAGGAAAGAAAGGAGTCACAAGTGCAGCTTCTGTTCTTCATGCTGTTTATTGAGTTCTTTTCTCAATTTCTGTGTGCCGCTCCTGCCTGAGCTCAGCACAGTCAGAATCACACTGCAAGATGGTCAGAAGGCCTTGAGTACAGACTGGTTTAAAAACTTTTAACCCAATTAACATAAGTTCCAACATAAGATGTTTTCAGTGTACCAATAATTACTAATCCTAGTTAACACATTTCTTCTACACTAGATTCTCTGTACCAATCACTGAATCACAGGAACTTAGGTCAGAGAAGAAAGGAAGAAGGAGAAGGAGAAGGAGAAGGAGAAGGAGAAGGAGAAGGAGAAGAAGAAGAAGAAGAAGAAGAAGAAGAAGAAGAAGAAGAAGAAGAAGAAGAAGAAGAAGAAGAAGAAGAAGAAGGAGAAGCTGACACCCTGAATTCTCCATGTTGTCTCTATATAATATATATAGCAAAACCTAAGACTACAAACCCATTTTCTGTGGTGCACTAAACAACTCTCTCTTCATTTCTTTGGTGCTCTCAGCTCACCCAGAAGTGGGGGTCAATGCTCCCACGGGCTTAGTTCGTAGGCCAAGCCTTTTTGTGGGGCCTTAGGAATGAAACTCGTCCCTAAAAGATCAGGAGAAGTTCTTTGGCTTCCCTGGGTTCCAACACACTCCTAGACAGGCACCTTCTCTTCCTCTTGGAAGCACAAATCCTTGCTTTTCCAGCAGTCATGGGGTCAGATCTTCCAGCTGCCTCTCAGTGTCCATGGAAAAGGCCTGTGCAGGATTCCTGTGCCACCAGGACACAGCAGTGTGTGTGTGTCAGCAAACACACTCTGTTCTAGAAAACATCCTGAAAGGTTCTTAGAGCTTCCCCTCAACCTCATCCTTGGCAGCCAGGATTTCCCTGAGGAGTTTGGCACAATCCAACCTCACACCCTTCAGTGCTGTTTACTGGGATAAGTGGCAGTGTTCTGGCTGGTGAAACCACGTTCCTGGGAGACTCTTGTGCTGTAACTGGAATTTTGCTGTTTATTTCTGGAGGTGTGGGGTCGAGCATTGAGCAGTTTCAGGGGTACTGGGTTATTTAATTCACCAGTCACAGCAGCAGTACCTGAGCCAGGAAATACATCCCATGGAAGTCAAAGATCTTATGTTGGAGCCCACAGATTGGAAAATTGTTGAGATTGGAAAAGATGTCCAGGAACACAGAGCCCAATCTGTGCCCAACCCCCACCTTGTCCCCAGCACAGAGCTCTGAGTGCCTCCTCCAGTCCTTCCTAGGACACCTCCAGGGATGGAGACTCCAACACCTCCCTGGGCAGGCCCTGCCAAGGCCTGACCACCCTTTCCATGCAGAAATTCCTCCTGATGCCCAACCTGACCTCCCCTGGCCCAGCCTGAGGCTGTTCCCTCTCCTCCTGTCCCTGTTCCCTGGGAGCAGAGCCTGACCCCCCCCGGCTGTCCCCTCCTGTCAGGGAGTTGTGCAGAGCCACAAGGTCCCCCCTGAGCCTCCTTTTCTCCAGGCTGAGCTCCTTTCCCAGCTCCCTCAGCCCCTCCTGGTGCTCCAGACCCTTCCCCAGCTCCGTTCCCTGCCCTGGATTCACTCCAGCACACCAAATCTTAAACCTCATGGCTTGTTTGGTTCGTGCTCAGTCAGACATCCTCAAATTATTAATTTTAAATAAAATAAATTCAGGTTACATTGAGATTAAACTCGAGATCAGTGCTAATATGGTTTGAATTTGCATATTTTGTTTGCTTTATTTATTCAACGCTTCAATGAAATCCTAATGGAATTTGCCCTTCAGAAGGGCAAATCCAGAAAACAATTAATGATAGTTCAGAATTAGGATTCAAAGAAAATGTTTCATTCTTTTCCTGTTTACTACTATTTAGCTTTTAATGAGATATAATTGTATGATTATTAATGCAGAAACTATTCACTAGTTATAGCAGCTATAGTCAGTTATAGCAATAATTTTCATTGTTTGTAACTGGCAGCACATTGTGCTGAGAGAAAATATTGATAATGTTTTACTTCTGATTAATATTTTGTAATTAAAGATATTCTTTAAAAAAAAACTTGTTAAAAGACAAGAACTAGGGGATATTATGGAAAAGAAATAGGCATTTGTATTTAAATTAAGTTAAATTTCATTACATGCTTGAAAAGGAAATATATACCTAAAATACCTATAAATCACAAGCTCATAATGTATTAAAAATACTGTTCTGGTCAACCAAGAGGTGCAAATGTATTTTATGTATAAAGTATAAGAATCATCATAAATTTTCTTAATTTGAATTAGTTCCATTTGCTCTGTAATGAGCCTAGTTTAATTATATTAATGAAATATTGGAACCAACACACCTTCTGTAGACATCCAAATGCTGAGTAAACAACCAACAAAAGTAGTTACTTTCAGTAACAGCTTCCAGAAGAGCTCTGTCTTATGCAAAAAATATTATTTTTGGCCAAACCTGGTCTGCAGGTGCACAAGAACTTCCATGTGAGATGGAAAATGAGGAATCTCTGACCCAAAAGTGGGTGACAGGATCAGTCTGCAAGCACAACTTGGTCATTGTGTGTGAGGGTGTAAGAAGCTCCTGGATTAAAAAAAAAAAAGTATCATTAATAATGTTAATAAAAATCAGCAAGCATTAATGAATATTAGCAAATTTTATTAAAACTAATAAAAAATTGTAACGTTTGCATGTTATCATTGTATTAACCTTAATACAATATGTTGATTCATGGTCTGTGCACTGCAGATAATTTGTATTGAAACAATCTATCATGGATTTTCCCTCAGTGAAAATTTAGTTTGTTTTCTTCCCTAAAACTCTTCTCTACCTTAAGGAAAAAAAACAAACAAACAAACAACAAATTGTATTTTTGGCAGGTCAAGAGCAAGAGCAAAGCAAGAGAAATCCTAATTTTTTTTTTCTTTTTTAACTTAGATATATCACTGATTTTATATACTTGAAAACAGCTCCACAATTGTCCCTCTCATTCCAGAATCCCAGGAAGGTTTGAGTTGGAAGGGACCTTAAAGATCATTGGTTCCAACCTCCCTATTTGGAAATGTGGTTTTTTGCTTTTACTAAACTTGGTCAAAGAATGACCTATATGAATTTTTTTTTCATGCAACTTTGTCTTTTATATTTGCCTTTCTTGCTCTATTTTTTTTAAGGGGGGTAAGAGATATACCCAGGTTTTTTTAAGAATATTAATGGATTGTGAATATTTGAAGAAATTACTGTGACAGACAACATTTTATCAATGGCTTTTCTCTGTACAGACACCCTGGCCAAGGAAATAAAAGTCCTTATTAGTTTAGTGTAGAAACTCATGTCCTTCATGATATGGTTTGGTGGTCAAATGCTGGACTTGATGATCTTGGAGGTCTTTCCCAGCCTTAATGATTCTGGGATTTAAGGATTCACATTCCAGGTGGTGATGGGGCACAGCAAGATGTGACATGTTAATGACTCTCAACCTTCTTTTGATAGAAAGAAGCAAATTAGAAACATGGAACCATCACCTTTTGCAGGATATTTTAGAAGAGCAATGAGAAATACAAACAGCAAAGACACGGAGGTCTTGTGTAAGGTAAATGATTTCTTTTTTCACTTGTTTCTTTCACTGGATACGTTTGAGACATGAAATTCAGCTCCAAATGTCCCAATATCCTGTGGGTTCCTGTAGTCAGTTATTCAGCCAAACTTCCTTGTGCTTTGTATAGGGATAATTATTTTCTATACTTTTTTTTTTCCCAGAGGATAAAACTTCAGAGAAAAGCATTTAAAACCTTTATAGGAGCTGCCATCCCTGAAAATAAGGTTGTCTTCACCTCTGGAGTGGCTTTTCCAATCCAGGGGTGTAGTTTGAGCTGTTCTGATGGGAGGTTATCCCTGATAAAGAGTGAGGGCTAGAAGAAAATTTAGCTACTACTGGAAATATTTATTTGCTGCTGCGTTCTGATACATGATCTGGTTTCCAAAAGCTTTTATTACAGCACTTCATTTGCATTAATTACATACTCAAATTAGAAAGTATATTCAGGCTTGTAGCAATTTGTAGAGGAAATGATGTGTTTTAATTATTGTTTGCAGCTTATTGTGAGATATTTCTTTGAAGATTAATTGACCTGGAAAAAGGAGGGAAGGACCCCCTTTTTGGTCTTCCATGAGCTGCTTGAAGTCGAGGGGAAACCACTGGAGGGAGTGAGGGAGCTGTTTCTTTCCTGCCCTTCCCCAAATCTTGCAGGACTGGGCAATAGACATGAAATATTGCACCAGGCACATGGGAAGGCAGAAACATGGAGTTTCCACGTGCTGGAAACGCCAAAGTGAAATTTAACACAACTCAGAAAGCTACAGGAAGAATCCTGGGCTGGGGGTGTGCCTGGGAATCAGAACCTCCCTGCAGAGACGCATTAAGCAAATGGGAGACAATGATAAACCTTATTTTTCACTCTTTGTCATCAGAACCTCTGGGTTTTCTCTGGGCTGTAACCAACATGATTCTTATCTTTGTTCTGCTATAATATTATTTTTTAAATTCTAGATTTTTCTGCGTCTTGGAGGGAATTAAAGGAAGCTATGGACACCTTGGTTGTCTGGCAGACATGAGGGCCCTGTATTTACTAAATATAGTGGTTGTATGGGGAGAGTAAGAAAAGAGAGTAAGAAAAGAAACAAAGAAAGTCCTAATTTACTTGTCTGATTATAAATATTGGCAAAATTGTGGAATATCTCGAGTGGGAAGGGACCCACAAGGATCATGGATCCAGCTCCTGGACCTGCACAGACACCCCAACAACCCCACCCTGGGCATCCCTGGGAGCATTGTCCAAACTCTCCTGGAGCTCTGGCAGCCTCGGGGCTGTGCCCATTCCCTGGGGAGCCTGGGCAGTGCCCAGCACCCTCTGGGGGAAGAACCTTTCCCTGATCTCCAGCCTGACCCTCCCTGGCACAGCTCCAGCCATTCCGTGGATCCTGTCCCTGCTCACAGGTTTTGTGACCCCAGGAATTCCCTGCCCAAAGGAGGAGTCCCTGTGAGGACAGACCCAGAGTGCAGAGGCAGCTCCAAGGTCACTCCATGGGGCCAAGCTTCCCACAGAATTCCTCCTGCTAGAAACTGAACCCATATCAGCTGGGATTCTCCCAGTCCCTGCAGGGACACACTGGAACAGCAAGCAAGGCCAGCCACCCTTTGGGTAATTCAGCAACCAGCCAAGCATTAATGGATATTAGCAAATTTAATAAAATTAATAAAAATTTGTAACATTTGCATCTTAACACAATATATTGATTCATGGTCTGTGCGCTGCAGATAATTTGTATTGAAACAATCTACCATGGATTTTCCCTCAGTGAAAAGTTAGTTTGTTTTCTTCCCTAAAACTCTTCTCTACCTTAAGGAAAAAAAAAAAAACCAATCAAACAACAAATTGTATTTTTGTCAGGTCAAGAGCAAGAGCAAAGCAAGAGAAATCCTAATTTTTATTTCTTTTTTAACTTCGATATATCACTGATTTTATATACTTGAAAACAGCTCCACAATTGTCCCTCTCATTCCAGACTCCCAGGAAGGTTTGAGTTGGAAGGGACCTTAAAGATCATTGGTTCCAACCTCCCTATTTGGAAATGTGGTTTTTTTGCTTTTACTAAACTTGGTAAAAAAATGACCTATATGAATTTTTTTCACAAGTGCATCCTTAATAAAGATTTTTATTGGGGAAGCTCCACTTCCCATATTCCCACTGCCAAGCCAGAGGGAATGAGTCACCTTATCCTCAAAGGCACCACTGGGTGACATAAAAACTCCTATTGGATCCAGGGTATTTGGGCATTGATATTGCTCACAGCAGGCACCACTCAGGAAAATAATTCTATTAATGGCCTTCCTGTAAAAAAAAAAATTAAAAAAAGATAATTGTCTCTGGTTTTGCTGAGAATAAATACTAATAGACCTCAATTAGAGGGTCCTCCTGACCCACTTCTTTGCCATTAACTTAGTCTGCATGTGTGGGGGTTTTTTATAGTATTTATCACCTAAGCTTTATTACAGCTTCATCGCAAAAATCATTATGTTCCTATTTCTTGGTAAGTTCGTTTTTGTATTGCATCAAAATTTGCAGTTGAATTTTTTAATTGTATAACCCACTTTCTTGGTAATTTGGTTTTTCTAATGCATCAACACTTATATTTGGATTTTTGTAATTATCTAGCCCAGTGCATAAGTACCCTCAACAGCCAAAGTTCTGTACCCCAGGGAACAGCTGGAAATCAGGGAAAGGTTCTTCCCCCAGAGGGTGCTGGGCACTGCCCAGGCTCCCCAGGGAATGGGCACAGCCCCGAGGCTGCCAGAGCTCCAGGAGTGTTTGGACAACACTCCCAGGGATGCCCAGGGTGGGATTGTTGGGGTGTCTGTGTAGGGCCTGGGGTGGGACTGGATGGTCCCTGGGGGTCCCTTCCCACTCAGGATATTCCATGATGACAGGCTGCTACACTCATGCTGGTGAGTCACCACATGCTACTTCAGCAAAATTGTTTTATTTATTCCCTGGATTCACAGGAAATTCTGTTTAGAGGATATTAATTGGAAATGTGAGGCTGTCCTCAGAATTAACTTGTGCCTTTTGGCATTTCTGTTTTCCTCGTGTAAACTTCTGTAGCCAGATAATTAATTATTTTCTCTGGCATACAGGATATGTTGTCAAAGGTACTTAACTATGATGTCAGAAGAACAGATCTCTCTCTGGTTTTTGTTTTCAATTTTTTAAACATTTTCTTACATTATTGTGCTGAACACTGGATCAAGACTTGATGAAATAACACACAAACATCATCCCAGTAAGAAACCACAGAGACTGCATGGGAAAGTATAAGGTGACATACCTAAAAAAATTCTGAAGTAATGATGTTTTCCTTTCATTCAGCAGATACCAAAGCAAAGTTCTATATTCAGCACAGTAAATACTGATTAAAACATCTTATTTAAATTTTAAATGAAATTAGATGTAATTGTAATGTTTGATACTGGAATTTTGTGTGAGGGAATCAGAAAATGCACAGGTGAGTCTTTGGAAGAGTGAGTTTATCTAGAAAAATGAGTAATAATAAGCACTGGATGAATAATTTTGTCTGCAGCGTGAAGTATTCTGAGAAAGAAATGCAGAATATTTTGGTGATAAGGTCACAGTGAGTAGCTCCAATAATCTACTTTATTTTTTGTCTGGCACCCTATGGTGTAATACACTGAATGAAATATTAAAAACCATCCATTTATATGGTGGTACTTTTAGACTTTTAGACTATTTCCCAAGATAGTCTTCAAAGGATTGAAAAAATGAATTATGGGAATCAAAAAGAAAAAAGGAAAAGAGTATTTTTACTTTGGGTTATCACTGCAAAGAGCATGTGGTAAGTTGAGTCACAAAATCATTTTATCTCAGGATTAAACCCAACCTTCTAGACTGTCAGCAAGAACTTCCCTGCTTTCAAAGTTTTGCTGTAACACCTATTTTGGCGTGACCATTTTTGGTTTAATCAATTAGATAAGTCTGCAACAGAATGTTTAATAAATTTCTTTCTGTGGGATTTTTTCTTCCCTGTTGCAGAAGTGTTTTGAGAGTCACAGAAATAAAACTAATAACATGTCAGTGGTTCATGAGATTTGGTGTCATGGTTTGACCCAGGCAGTCCCTCACAGCCCCTCGGTCACTCCCCACCAGCAGCACCAGGAAGAGAATTGGGAGGGTAAAAACTGGAGTAGGTTGAGATCAAGGCAGTTTAACAGGGAAAGCAGAAACCAGCACACGAGCAAAGCAAAACAAGGAATTCCTTCAGCCCTTGCCTGGGCTGGGCAGGCGTTCAGCACCTCTGGGAGAGCAGGGCCCCATCCCATGGAACAGTGACTTGGGGAGACAAAAACCATCCCTCCAAACTCTCCCCACCTTCCTCCTTCTTCTCCCACTGTATATCCTGAACATGAAGTGACACGGTCTGGGATATCCCTGGGGTCCCCATCGGAGGGGCAGGAAAGGCCTTGGCTCTGGGTGAGCTCAGCAATAACAAAACCATCTCTGTGTTATCAGCCCTGTGTTCAGCACAAACCCAAACACTGCCCTAAAGCAGCCCCTGGGAGGAAAATTAAGCCCAGCCCAGCCCAAACCCAGCACAACTGAGCATTATCAGGAACAGCAGTGGTAGAGGGAAGCAGGTCTTGGGATCAGGGAGGATGGGACATTCCGACAGCCAAGGTTGAGGTGTTGCTGAGAGGGTGCCACGACCTCTCCAGAGCACAGAGCATCCACTGCTGCTCTTCCCTGAAGGACACCACAGGCCAGAACCTGGGGGTGGAAGTTNTCAGCCCTTGCCTGGGCTGGGCAGGCGTTCAGCACCTCTGGGAGAGCAGGGCCCCATCCCATGGAACAGTGACTTGGGGAGACAAAAACCATCCCTCCAAACTCTCCCCACCCTCCTCCTTCTTCTCCCACTGTATATCCTGAACATGAAGTGACACGGTCTGGGATATCCCTGGGGTCCCCATCAGAGGGGCAGGAAAGGCCTTGGCTCTGGGTGAGCTCAGCAATAACAAAACCATCTCTGTGTTATCAGCCCTGTGTTCAGCCCAAACATAGCCCTAAAGCAGCCCCTGGGAAGGAAACTTAAGCCCAGCCCAGCCCAAACCCAGCACAACTGAGCATTGTCAGGAACAGCAGTGGTAGAGGGAAGCAGGTCTTGGGATCAGGGAGGATGGGACATTCCGACAGCCAAGGTTGAGGTGTTGCTGAGAGGGTGCCACGACCTCTCCAGAGCACAGAGCATCCACTGCTGCTCTTCCCTGAAGGACACCACAGGCCAGAACCTGGGGGTGGAAGTGAAGTGTTGGTGCCCAAGTGGTTCTTTGGTGCTGTTGTCTTTGCCTGATCTTAAAATTAAAACCAAAACACAGTTTATGGGTAAAAGGGGTTTTTACTTCAGTATTTATTTCAGTATCCTTGGGAACAGCACTTCATCCAGATGGAATACTCTGAAAATGCATGTGCACTGCCACACTGAAATACACTCACTTATAGGCCTTGCAAAATTAACATATCTATCAAAGATTCCCCAGTGAGAGGCTGGAGTGAAGCCCTCGTTGTGAGGAACCTTCCCCCTGGCTAGGCCTGTCTGAGGTTCCAAAATGTGTTCTGGAGAGGCCCTTGGTGTCTGGGGCTCCCAGGATGTTTGCTCTCCTGGTTTAACGGTGCCGTGGGGCTGAGCTGAGTTATCAGCCTTGGGAAGTCACAGTGTGTGGGCTAAAAGCACTGAGAATACATCAAACTGGATAAAAGGGTATGTAAGAGGGGTATAAAAGAAAAAGCAAAAAAATTATTCTGGCATCAGTGCCATTTCACAAGTTAAACAAAAGGGTATGGACAGAAATGGAACCCAAATCAAATCCTGGCTTCCTGGATGAGGTTGTTGGGACAGTTGTGACAACTTTGATATTCATAACCTGTGGGATTCAAGCATCTGGAATGGAGCAAGGGGAGATTTGGCAGCCCACATCTTCACTTGGAGGGTGGCAGAGCACTGGACAGGCTGCCCAGAGGGGAGCCCAGTGGGTTCTCCTTCTCTGGAGACATTCCAAACCTGCCTGGGTGTGATCCTGTGCNTTCTGTGGGATTTTTTCTTCCCTGTTGCAGAAGTGTTTTGAGAGTCACAGAAATAAAACTAATAACATGTCAGTGGTTCATGAGATTTGGTGTCATGGTTTGACCCAGGCAGTCCCTCACAGCCCCTCGGTCACTCCCCACCAGCAGCACCAGGAAGAGAATTGGGAGGGTAAAAACTGGAGTGGGTTGAGATCAAGGCAGTTTAACAGGGAAAGCAGAAACCAGCACACGAGCAAAGCAAAACAAGGAATTCCTTCAGCCCTTGCCTGGGCTGGGCAGGCGTTCAGCACCTCTGGGAGAGCAGGGCCCCATCCCATGGAACAGTGACTTGGGGAGACAAAAACCATCCCTCCAAACTCTCCCCACCCTCCTCCTTCTTCTCCCACTGTATATCCTGAACATGAAGTGACACGGTCTGGGATATCCCTGGGGTCCCCATCAGAGGGGCAGGAAAGGCCTTGGCTCTGGGTGAGCTCAGCAATAACAAAACCATCTCTGTGTTATCAGCCCTGTGTTCAGCCCAAACATAGCCCTAAAGCAGCCCCTGGGAAGGAAACTTAAGCCCAGCCCAGCCCAAACCCAGCACAACTGAGCATTATCAGGAACAGCAGTGGTAGAGGGAAGCAGGTCTTGGGATCAGGGAGGATGGGACATTCCGACAGCCAAGGTTGAGGTGTTGCTGAGAGGGTGCCACGACCTCTCCAGAGCACAGAGCATCCACTGCTGCTCTTCCCTGAAGGACACCACAGGCCAGAACCTGGGGGTGGAAGTGAAGTGTTGGTGCCCAAGTGGTTCTTTGGTGCTGTTGTCTTTGCCTGATCTTAAAATTAAAACCAAAACACAGTTTATGGGTAAAAGGGGTTTTTACTTCAGTATTTATTTCAGTATCCTTGGGAACAGCACTTCATCCAGATGGAATACTCTGAAAATGCATGTGCACTGCCACACTGAAATACACTCACTTATAGGCCTTGCAAAATTAACATATCTATCAAAGATTCCCCAGTGAGAGGCTGGAGTGAAGCCCTCGTTGTGAGGAACCTTCCCCCTGGCTAGGCCTGTCTGAGGTTCCAAAATGTGTTCTGGAGAGGCCCTTGGTGTCTGGGGCTCCCAGGATGTTTGCTCTCCTGGTTTAACGGTGCCGTGGGGCTGAGCTGAGTTATCAGCCTTGGGAAGTCACAGTGTGTGGGCTAAAAGCACTGAGAATACATCAAACTGGATAAAAGGGTATGTAAGAGGGGTATAAAAGAAAAAGCAAAAAAATTATTCTGGCATCAGTGCCATTTCACAAGTTAAACAAAAGGGTATGGACAGAAATGGAACCCAAATCAAATCCTGGCTTCCTGGATGAGGTTGTTGGGACAGTTGTGACAACTTTGATATTCATAACCTGTGGGATTCAAGCATCTGGAATGGAGCAAGGGGAGATTTGGCAGCCCACATCTTCACTTGGAGGGTGGCAGAGCACTGGACAGGCTGCCCAGAGGGGAGCCCAGTGGGTTCTCCTTCTCTGGAGACATTCCAAACCTGCCTGGGTGTGATCCTGTGCTCTGGTGACCCTGCTTTAGCAGGGCTTGCACTGGATGATCTCCAGAGGATGATCTCCCTTCCAACCCCAGCCACTCTGGGAGTCTGTGATCAGGACTGAGTGAAAAATGTTGTGTTCATCATTCAGTTATTAAAGGTAAAAAGAAGATCATGTTTGTATTGCCTGAAGTTAAGATCTTCAAGTGTCCAAGGGAGAAATTAATGCAGGTGCAAATTATTCTGGCAGTTGCATTGGAAAAAGGAAAGTATACTTAAAAGTTTCATTTCAAATTTTTAGTTTTCAGTAACTTCACGTAGGCAAGTAAACATATGCAAAAGATTTAATTCTGCAGAAAATTACATAAAACCTCATAATTGTTGTTCACGCTTTTAATAGGGAAGAAAAAAAGTAGGGATTTTAGGTAGAAATATTCAAATTTTCTATGGAATAGCAATAAGGATGAAGAAAGAGACAGCAATCTGGTTCTTTCTCATAATTTTGTCTTTAGGAGGATATTAAATGTTCCTATTTTTATTGATTGATTGATTATATTTTACATCAATGCCTGTTTTTTGCCCTGCACCTGGAGCATCCCCTGTTTTTCACCCCAGGCTTGTACCTTACAATGTAATCCTTGCAGTAAATTTGGTGTTGGAATGGACAGTACAGGAGGGATTGTTTGTGAGAGAGATGTCTTTGAACATCCTAGATGAAAACAAAAAAGATAACTAAGAGATAAACTTCTGTACAGTTGTAGCTCATTGGAAAAGCTATTACAGTTCAGTGAGATTGGAAATAAGTAAATAGTTCAGTCTGGGAACTGAGTATTTCATGCTGATTTTCCTGACAGAAACTCATAACCTGTTATCAGAAAAAAAAACCCAAATGAAAAAGCCAAACCCTAAAGCAACCAAACACAAAAATAACCCACAAAAAACCCCCCACAACACACAACACAGGAAAATCGTTCCAGCACATTTCTAATCAGATGATGTTTAATCTTGTACTTGTTAGTAAAGCACAGGGTTAGCTGTGTTAATTCTTCATATGGAAAGTCTTGATTTAATCCTCTTAAGGTCTCAGACTAAAACAAAGGTTTTGAATGTTAGTCCTGTAAGTTTTGCCAGGCCTATGTATCTCAGTGCAACACAAGTGGAGTCTAACAAAAGTGGGGAATTTTTAATTCTCTAGTGCATCCCAGTCGAGGGAATGGCTTTTATTCCCTAAATAAATGCAATAAATAAATAAATAAATTTTAAAGTAAATAAAGAAATTTAACAAATAGTTTTCTTTGCTCTTCAACATATACTTCAGAAAATTATTTCAGGAAAGAGATGCACAGTCCAACTGAGCACACCTCTCAGCTCTGCTACAGCTCATGGAAGTCTTAATGGGCTGCTAAAGCTGCCATGGCCCCAAAGATATTCCTGTAAGGAGCCCTGTAAGAAGATCAAGTTAAAATCTCAGCATCCCAGAATCCTTAAGGTTTGAAAAGATGTCCAGGGTCACCAAGTCCAAGCTGTGCCCAATCCCCACCTTGTCCCCAGCCCAGAGCTCTGAGTGCCACCTCCAGCCCTTCCTTGGGCACCTCCAGGGATGGAGACTCCAACACCTCCCTGGGCAGCCCCTGCCAAGGCCTGACCACCCTTTCCATGCAGAAATTCCTCCTGATGCCCAACCTGAGCCTCCCCTGGCCCAGCCTGAGGCTGTTCCCTCTCCTCCTGTCCCTGTTCCCTGGGAGCAGAGCCTGATCCCCCCCGGCTGTCCCCTCCTGTCAGGGAGTTGTGCAGAGCCACAAGGTCCCCCCTGAGCCTCCTTTTCTCCAGGCTGAGCTCCTTTCCCAGCTCCCTCAGCCTCTCCTGGTGCTCCAGCCCCTTCCCCAGCTCCGTTCCCTGCCCTGGACACACTCCAGCCCCTCAAGGTCTCTCTGGCCATGAGGGCTCAGAACTGGACACAGCACTCGAGGTCCCTCAGCAGTGCCAGCACAGGGAGACAAAGTTTACAAAGAAAAAAGTAGTTTCCCCAGGTCATTGTGTGGATCACAAATTCTCTGGTTTCCCTCATGGATTTTCTGTCTGGAAGCACTGTGAGTGCTCTGTGGAACCCAATGGCATTGCTAATGCAGGACCTTGTGATCTAAAGATGCCCAAAATCCAAATTTGTTTACAGTTACAGGGGAAAGGCCATTTGGCACAAGAAGCCTGCACTTTCAGGTTTATTAATCTCAGCCTCCTCCCTACTTCCTCCCTGCATCCTTCAATTAATTCCCTGTACAAATAACTGGTTGTCTTGAACTGATTTTTTATATTCTCTTTAATGGCTTTATGGAAGCACTTTGCATGCATTAAGTGGAGAGAGGAAGTGTGAATGCTTTGGGAATGGTGTGTGGGTTTGGCCACAGAAAGCTGTTATTTTAATGGAATTCTTGTGGTTACAGCCACAGGAATCACTGTCACCACAAGGGTTCAAACGACACCCCTGGAACAAACAGATGTGTCTTAATCTCCTGGCTGCAGGGAAGATTTCATTTTTTATTATTGTTTTTAATACAAAGATTGCACTTCATCCCAGTTGAAATCATCTCCATCTACAACATGAGAACCCTTAGTCAGAAGCTTATTAATTGATTATCTCACTAATTAGACTCTGATTGCTGTTGTACGGCTTCAAATTAATTTTAAAGTGCTTAAATTAAAAAAAAAATACGCACAGATTGCATCTATTGCAATTTTGAATACAAATATAATAGCAAGAGATATGAATGACAATTACCAGTTTAATTAGCACTTCAGCACAGAAAGGAGTGGAGATAGAACAAACTGGGCATCCAAATGGTTATGTTTGGTGTTTTGGTGGTGGCATCAGTCACTGGGGATAATTGGGAATACATGGGAAGATGGCTGTGGTGAATTTGGTTTGTCTCCATATCAGTTGTTCCCTTGTTTGCTCCATTTGCTAAAAGCCTGTGTGTGCAGAATCCTAACACACACTTATTCATTATTTTCGGATTCGGTCTAGGAGCAAACTGCAGCTTTCTCATTAAAATGCTTTCTCTAAAGGAAATATTCACAATAGCCTGATTGCAGTAGGGCTGCTCCCAAAAGAAATTTAAAAGAGCAATTTGCTAGACTGTGAAGTACATTTTTATTTAAATTTTAGAAGAGTCTTTTTCTCTGTCACGAGCAAACATAGACCCATTGGGATGAGCTGTGATGTCCCAGGATCTCAGACATTGCAGTTTGCCTGTGTGTGTGTGTCTTCTGGTATTTATGAAGAAATACATAAACAGAATTCCTGCTTTGGAAGATTTCCTTAAAGAATCATGCTGGAGATTGGAGGAGGAACTGGCTATTACATCCCAGAGTGTACAAACAGAATCCCAGAATGTTTTGGGTGGGAAGGGACCTTAAACCCCATCCAGTGCCACCCCCTGCCATGGACAGGGACACCTTCCAGTAGCCCAGGCTGCTCCAAGCCCTGTCCAAGCTAGCTTTGGACACTTGCAGGGATCCAGGGGCAGCCACAGCTTCCCTGGGTAGCCTTAAGTCTTAAGGTCTGCCTAAAAATGTTGCTTAAATCTGGCACTGCTTATGATCCTCACAAATACAGGGAGTATGGAAGTAAAATTCTTCTGANAATTTGCTAGACTGTGAAGTACATTTTTATTTAAATTTTAGAAGAGTCTTTTTCTCTGTCACGAGCAAACATAGACCCATTGGGATGAGCTGTGATGTCCCAGGATCTCAGACATTGCAGTTTGCCTGTGTGTGTGTCTATTGGTATTTATGAAGAAATACATAAACAGAATTCCTGCTTTGGAAGATTTCCTTAAAGAATCATGCTGGAGATTGGAGGAGGAACTGGCTATTACATCCCAGAGTGTACAAACAGAATCCCAGAATGTTTTGGGTGGGAAGGGACCTTAAACCCCATCCAGTGCCACCCCCTGCCATGGGCAGGGACACCTTCCACTGTCCCAGGCTGCTCCAAGCCCTGTCCAAGCTAGCTTTGGACACTTGCAGGGATCCAGGGGCAGCCACAGCTTCCCTGGGCAGCCTTAAGTCTTAAGGTCTGCCTAAAAATGTTGCTTAAATCTGGCACTTCTTATGATCCTCACAAATACAGGGAGTATGGAAGTAAAATTCTTCTGATATTTAGGCTGATGACTCCCACTCTGGATTTTGGAACTCCTCTGGGAATGTTTCTCTGACAGCTTCTCCAGGAGATGTGCCTGTGAGGAGGGGCACAGTAATATATGGTTGAAAGATCCACCACAGAGCATGATTGGAATTTGGGTGCAAAACATATGCTACCACATTTCTTTTTTAAAGTGTGATGGAGCAGCTCTGCTGGGAGGAAAGGCTGAGGGAATTGGGATTGCACAGCCTGGAGATGAGAAGCTTTGGGGTGACCTCACTGTGGCCTTGCAGGGTGCCAACAAGGAAGATGGAGAGAGGCTGTTTACAAGGGCAGGACAAGGGGGAATGGCTTCCCACTGCCAGAGGACAGGGTTAGACGGGATATTGGGAAGGAATTCTTCCCTGTGAGGGTGGGGAGGACCTGGCACAGGGTGCCCAGAGAAGCTGTGGCTGCCCCTGGATCCCTGGAAGTGTCCAAGGCCAGGTTGGACAAGGCTTGGAGCAGCCTGGGACAGTGAAAGGTGTCCCTGCTCAAGGCAGGGGTGGGAACTGGATGGGCTTTAAGGTCCCTCCAACCCAAACCATTCCATGATTCCTCGTGAAACTCTGATGCCCATGTCAGGAGTGTAATACAGATAAGCCAATATTTCTAACATTGCAACTTCCAGTTCTTGAAAACTTAAAAATAGATGAGGACCATTAAAAAACCTGAAAAATATACATCCAAATCTAGCATATCTCTGTTCAGTTTTGGGAATGTTTTAACTCACAATTTCTCCTCGATATTTCTTAGGCTATCAGTGACAGTTTAGAATCTGCTGCTCCACGGCTCTCAGTTTAGTTCTTTTCACATCAAACCTGCCCAAATTCACATGGCAGTGCTGGGAATGCAGTGAAACACCTTTCTGAGCATCTTCAGGGAAGAAAGTGGGTCAATGTTCAGACAGTCATTAATCTAACGAAGCCTATGATAATTGCAAACAGTCAGAGTGTGAGTCTATAGTTATTCCCTTTAATACTAAAATCCCAGGATACTGAACCATCAGATACAGGGTTCTATAACAGAATGCTTATGTAAGTTCAGTAGCCTGGTTTGTAAATCTTCCGGTCTCAGAAGGCTACAGATTGATGATATTTGGTACTAAGTTCTCAGATCAGCACTTACAAGGCATTGCTTAAATCTTTCCTGCCACTTTCTGTCTAGTCAATTGGAAAAATCTGTCCTGAGAGTAATTGAAAATTGCCCCAGATTGTCATTGAGTGATTTGCAGAAATACCCTTTGATTATAGTCCCAGTCAGTTCATATTATACTGGCCATCATATTGCACAGAGAAAAATAAATAATTCCTCAGCTCTGGACAACCAGATAATTGGTGTAGTTTATTCAAAGAAATTATGTCTATTTCTGTAGGTGATATTCTGCAAGGTTAGAAAAAAATCAATACTATAAATCATGTTTCAATGGAAATATGATGGACTTACAAGGTCTGCTAGGCTGTATCCAAATATTTATTTTGCTTCAGCAGGATAACTTTCCTGCAAGAGGTAAAACCAGCACAATTCCAGGCCACATTGGAGGAGGTTTGGAGCACCCTGGGACAGTGGAAGGTGTCCCTGCCCGTGTCAGGGGTGGGACTGGATGGGCTTTGAGGTCCCTTCCAAGCCAAACCTGTCTGGGATTCGACACTCTCCCTCTCCTCTCCTCTCTCCTCCTCTCTGGTTATGTAATTCTACTTTCACTCTGAGAATAAACTCATTGCTTTGAGGTTCCTAAAGGCAAATACACACCAAAGAATCTTGTTGGTTTGGAGAACTATCAAAATCAGGATCTCCTGATTGCTCAGAATTCAAGTCTCCTTCTTATAAAGTGCATTTGAAATGCCCAGCATCAAATGCCCTCAGCAGTTTTAATCTTGAGGATTAGATTTGCTCAATGTCTGATATTTATGAAATAAGTTTCTAGATGTTCTTTCACTTAAAAATATAGGGAAGGGAGAGGAGAGGAGAGGTTCGGAGAGGTTCGGAGAGGTTCGGAGAGGTTCGGAGAGGTTCGGAGAGGAGAGGTTCGGAGAGGTTCGGAGAGGTTCGGAGAGGTTCGGAGAGGAGAGGAGAGGAGAGGAGAGGAGAGGAGAGGAGAGGACTCATCTTTGAGCTGCAGAAGCAGCAAAGCAGTGAAGCAGAGCCCTCACAGGTGCAGTCTCAGCCCAGGCAGTGCCTCCCAGTGCCAAGTGGGCTTTGACATTAAAGGCTTCATTTCAAGGGAAGCAGGGAAATATTTGTGTTTCTCTTTGGACAACTTTCAGTATTCCAGAAGGAAACTTTAAAATAAAAATTGAAATATAAAATACTGGCAGGAAGAGTGTGGGCTCTGGAAAAAAAATAAGCCCCTTGTCCCTTCAGTACATTATTTTATAATCCAGCATTCAGCAAATGCTGGAACTGAAAATCTGCCCTGACATTTGGGAGCCTCGTGTTTGGTTTGTTTTGACATGGTCACAGGACCATATGCAGAGAGCCTGCGCCTGGCTGCAAAAGTCAGTTCCTGTGATGTCTGAGATATTTTAAAAACTGGTTTGCTGCGACATATAAAAAGAGGCAAACCACCAGGTAAAGATGTGCACCTTCAGAAAAATACTGGTCAAAATATAGATTTATTGTAAAAGAATGACTTAGCAGCAAGGTTGCTTCTGTTAGAATGATATTAATCAGTCTTGTTGCTTTATTCACAGTCACCATGAACTGATGGGACCAGCTGACAATGAGAAAACTGTCCTGAAGCTTTTCCCTTCTCAGTTTGGTGCTAAAAATATATTGAAATAAATATAAATAATGACTGCAAAACAAATGAACGTTTGTTATTTGATAACCCTGGCAAGTAATGATAAGCAATAATCCTGGCAAGTAATAATAAACAAATTGAACTCTAAGGATTCAATAATAATCAATAAACCCAGCATTTGGATATTACACAAAATCTGGATGTTATTATTAAAAAAGAAGAAAAAAGGAGAAATTGTCTGTAGCTGAAGGAATGACAAGTGAGTGAATAAATTAGCTTAAATAGGCTAAATTATCCTTTTTAATATGGGTTAAAAGACTTAAGGAACTACAAACTGGAGAAGAATTTTAAGAACAGCAAATGTTGAACTTCCAGTCTAGAACACTCTGTGTTTGATCCTGGGCACGTTAATGAAGGTGGTGCCACCCAATCCTCAAACTTCAAATACCCACTTCAGACATGAGACTGTTTGTTACTTTTCATCATTTTCCTCAAAGACAGAGACAGTAAATACAAAATTGGTACAAAATTTGAACATCATTTTCCAGGCAGGAAAAAGAGAATAGTCCTAAGGTCTTCTGTTCCAGAAGATGGAACAGTTTTAATGATCTGTATTCTGGTGGGGGTGATTTGCAATTAGCACAGTTACAGTGCAATAACTGTCCCTGAAGATACATCTTGTTTCACCCCTGTGAAATTTAATTAGTAGGTCACCAGTAATCGTGCTGTGAAATGGCTCTCAATTATGTTTTACTCCAAAATCACAGAGTCGTGGAATGGTTTGAGTTGGAGGGACCTTAAAGCCCATCCAGTGCCACCCCCTGCCATGGGCAGGGACACCTTCCACTAGCCCAGGGTGCTCCAAGCCCTTCCAACCTGGCCTTGGACACTTCCAGGGATCCAGGGGCAGCCACAGCTTCTCTGGGCATCCTGTGCCAGGGCCCCACCCTCACTGGGAACAATATCTCCCCCAGTTTCTAATCTAAATCTCTTCTCTTTAATTTTAAAAGCATCCTCTCTTGTCCTGCCCCTCCATCCCTTGTCCCCAGTCCCTCTCCAGCTCTCTTGGAGCCCTTTCAGGCACTGCAAGGGGCTCTAAGATCTCTCTGGAACCTTCTCCTCTCCAGGGTGGACATTCCCAGCTCTCCCAGCCTGGCTCCAAAGCAGAGGCACTCCAGCCCTCAGGAAGTCTCTTCTGTTTCCTACCTGGACCTTTCCACAGCCATCCTTCAGTGCCCATATCCTGAAAATAATAAAAAACAGAAGTCGTTCTGTTTTGGGATTTTGACTTTCTTTTTTTTTTAATCTGAGAACAGCAAGAAGATGCCCATAGAGATAAAAAAAAATCCCGGTATGAGAAAAATGATGTGGATTTCAGTGAGAATGGTGGATAGGATGAAGAGTGGGTGTTGATTTAGGCTTTAAGGTGGGGGATTCAGACTTCTCCAGGGATATGTGACAGGTTTTTAGCCACTTATGGCTGTTCTGGAAAAAGCTGTCATGGCAACTGGAATGTTGGAAGAAGGAGGAGGAAAAGAGTTAAGTCTTGGTCCTTAGAGATGAGTTTTGCTGAAAGCCTCTTTGAGCACAGTAAATTGTCAGTGTGGAACTGCATGAATCCACATTTCTGGAAATCTGGCAGGAATGGAACTGGCAGAGTTGATGATGCTGTGACACCTGAAAAGAAAACCTAGACTAATGTGACGAATCCCCCAAACCTGAGTAAACTTTGCTCGAGCTTTGATAAAAATCTAATGTTGAGAGAAGCACAGAGTTGTCTTTTGAATAGGCAAATTCAGGTAGCAATATGTGTTACCAGGACACAAAATTTCCTTAAAAACTTTTAAAAACACATGCCTTGACTTCTCGTTGTATCTGTGAAGGAATAGATCAGTAAAGAAAGAGACTTGCCTGTCGTCTTCTGGCTTTGAAGTGCAATGCAATTCTCAACAGGACATGTCTCCAGTCATTAGTTAATTAAAATGAAAATTGAATATGAGACTGAGAAAATAATAAAAACAGGGGGAAATGGTAAAAAATGGGTAGACAGGAAAAAGCTTAGAAGCGTGAATTCTTAGTTATCTAATTGTATTAGTTTTATCTGACCTATTTCTCAGCAAACACCCCACTCTTGAACAGTTCTGCTGGGGGTGAGTGCTGAACTGCAAGAGTTGTTTTTCAACCAAACCCCTTTAAATCCATATTAATCTGAGCCAAACCCAGGAGTTGAGACAGTGGATTCGTTCCTCTGTATCAGAATACCTCAATAATTGTGAATCACATTCTGAGCTGACAAGGTAAGTAAACAAAACGAGAATTAGAGCCATAAAGTCTAAACAAAAGCTGCACATTCTCAGCAGCTGGAGCACAACAGCCTCTGCTGCTTTTTCCTTTTCTCTCACAGTTGCTGCTGTAATTTTTTGGCAAGGGCTGAGGGAGGTACATGGCAGCCAACATCCTCCCTGGAGGCACCGAGCATTTACCTGAGTGATGCACATCCCTTCTGCCAGCCTAGGGCCCATAGCAGTCCAAGCTTCCCTCCTGGATGTCTGCATGGACAGGGAATGTGCTCCCAGCTGCTCCACGTGGCTGGTTCCCTGCAGCTGGGGCCAGGAACCACAGCTGGGGGAAGTGGCACGGATCGTAAACAATTAAGCAAGGGGATTGTGGCTTTTGAAGCCTTCGTCCCCTCAGATGTGAAGGGAAATCAGGTAGAAATGCCATCCTTGCCCCCAAAGGTGTCTGGGAACCAGAGGGAGCAGGTGAGGTGGTGCAGGTGATGCCTTGAGTTTTAACTTTTTATATATTTCCACCCCTGCAGCGCCCAGTGTAACTCTGCAGTTCCCTGGAGCTCGTTCAGTGCTGTTCTCTCATGCTCACACTGACATAACAAAGCCTCTCCAGCTCGCTCTCCAAGGACACCCAGACCCTCCTGGGCCCAACAACTGCAAACCTTCATCTTGGGGACAGGGGGGCAAGCTTGGGCAAATTCCATCCTTGCCTGGCTTCTGCTTGGGGAATTGATGCTGATATCAAAGTGGGAAGAACTCGGGAGCTGTCATTGTTCATTTTGGGATGCACTGAGGCAGGAGCCTCTGGAGCCCAGAGTGTGACCTCTGAAGGCCTTTCAAATCAATCCCTCCTTTATTCCTTTATTCCTGTCTGGTCTCTGTTTCCAGGTAGCCATTTAAGGCATCACAGGAGCAGGCTGCAGTGATGTTCACCCCTGGCACAAATACCTGGGACCAAAACCTCTCTGACAGCCTGTTAGATGTGAGCCAGGATGTGTGACCCCAATGCTGCCGGGAACAAATCCACCCCCAAACCCCAGTGGGACAGAGAAGAAGCAAAGGAGAGGCTGAGCTGTTCTCTTGGCCTTTGGTTAAGCCAAATCATAGAACAGAATTGTTAATTTTGGGGAAGGTCATCCCGTCCAACCATCAACCCACATTCACCACTAAACCATGTCCTCAAATGCCACATCCACAACGTTTTTTCTACAATTCCAAGGATGGTGGCTCCACCAATCTCCTGGGCAGTGCATTCCAGGGCTTAACAATCCCTTCCACAAAGAATTTTTCCCAATATCTAACCTTAACTAATCAATTCTAAATGGGAATAGTGAGAAAATATCTTTGTAGCTCCCAATCTGGACATGAACAGTGGATATTTATTTTAAAAAATATTTTGGGCAACTTTTGGTTATTACTACTAATTTTGTAACCTTTTTTTACGTGGGCTACCAGGTCAGCAGCTTCATGGGCAATTTATTTAAATGGAGAGGAGGATGCACATTGTTGAGTGGATGTTCACTGCTGGAATCTCACAAAATAATCAGATCTCGACCTAGGAAGTTCCACACTGGAATTTAGGTCCTCAGGGCAGGTATGGAGGGAAGGGTCTTCCAGGTGAAGTGCTCAAAGGCAGGACTGAGCCATGGATGGGGAGCACAGCCAAGTTCTGTGCAGAAAAAGGGTCAGAGCAGTGGCAGGAAGTTAAAATATACATGGAAATATCAGTGGCTTTTCTTCTAGACATGAATTCTGAGCAGCCTGGTCTAGTGAAGGTGTCCCTGCCCATGGAAGGGGGTGGAATGGGATGAGCTTTAAGACCTTTCCAACACAAACCATTCCAGGATTCTCTTTGCCTCAAGGATTTGATTTGTACAATTGTATTTCGATAAATACATAAATATAGGAAGGGAACCTTCCATTCAGAAATCTCAGGTTTTTATATGGATATTTCTCTTTACCATAACGATACCCACAGCAAGGTGTGAAATGCACTAGTGGCAGCTGATTTCTGTATTTCAGCACCACCACACATTAGAAATGGCAACTGTTAATAAGGGAGAGGGGGAAAAATAAAAGAAGTAAAACCTGTTGTAAGCACCATTGGTTTGTGTCTTGCATTGTGTTCTACTTGACACCAATCCCATGTGGAATTAAGTCCATGCTGCACATAAAGCACAGGATTAGCCCTGCTGCAAAAAAAAATGATCCAGCTGAAAGCTGCAAGTACCTGAAAAGAGTTTATAACTAGAAATGTCCAAGTGCTTTCAGGCATGAGTTGTTTTGTAAATTAAATTAAGTGTTGCCATTTCCACTCAGTGGTACACAAGGATTATTACAAGTTATTAGGAGAAGGATGCAAATAATGATGAATTTTGAAAACTTACACGTACAAGGTGAAACTGTAGACTCAGGGAAGTAAATGTGAGGGTCTTTGGTGGAATAAGAATGTTAACTTCCCTTTCCCTCCCCCTTCCTCTAACCCTCTCTCTTCCCCTTCCTTTACCCTTCCTTCTTCCCCCTCCCTTCCCTGGCATTACATTCCAATATCTGACAGAAATAATTTGGGGGATCAGAGCTTGATTAGGATTTTCCCTGTAAACCCAAAATTTCCATGTATTTATTTAATCACTGTGTGTGTTTACCTAAACCAATTGGAAATATTTGGAAATGCAGCCTTCCTTACAATATACAGGATGTTAAGAACGGGAATCTAAAATTGATCTTTTTCAGCTCTGTTCTATCTTTTACTTGGGGTTTTTCTTTTTTTTTTTTCCATTCTGTGCTGTGCATCATCCGATGGTCTCACTGACAATCTGCTGTCTCGCCTCTGGCATTGCAAAATCAAAGAAGAACAAATTTATTCCTGTTTATTTTAGTAACAACAAAACTTTCCACTCCGAGCTCTACATTTTTTACTCTTGAAGGTGATGTATGAAGCAGGAAAAACAGCTCGACTTTCAGATACTCAGCAGAGGTTATGCTGGCAGTAAACAAAATCCTTTCAGACCTCTGCAGGAAGAGAGCTTGATGCAGAATTCACTGGGGAAAAAGTACCTGGAATAGAGGTTGTTATCAACAAAACTGTAGTTCCCAGGTACCTTAAGGAACGTGAATGAAAGATGATATGGAAATATTTGGAATTGCAAATCATTGTTCCAAAGTGTTTTCCTGCTCTGCTGTTTGCAGTATTCCTATCACAGAGCTGTAAATATTTACTCACCTGTTACAAACGCAGTAATTATCATGTTTCCAGTTTCACATGGCAGCTGGAGTTTGCTTTCTGCAGTCTAAATATATATTGTCATTGTGTGTTATTTACATGTAGAGGGTTTTTTTTTTAAAACATGGAAGATTTGTCTAGGATATTACTCTGCAGGGTTCTTAGGTCTGAATTAAGAAGAAAAATATAATTGAGTATGTCTGTCTCCTTGGACCCCAGGGAATGGCTGGAGCTGTGCCAGGGAGGGTCAGGCTGGAGATCAGGGAAAGGTTCCTCCCCCAGAGGGTGCTGGGCACTGCCCAGGCTCCCCAGGGAATGGGCACAGCCCCGAGGCTGCCAGAGCTCCAGGAGTGTTTGGACAATGCCCTTGGGAGTGCCCAGGGTGGGATTGTTGGGGTGTCTGTGCAGGGCCTGGAGCTGGGCTGGATGATCCCTATGGGTCCCCTCCAGCTCAGGACATTCTATTCCCTTATTCTATTATCCCCTCAGTGTGTGAATTGAGCAAAAAATGATCAGATAAATGCTCAAATCTGATGGAAATTGCATTTGTACCTGTAAAAGGATTTGCTGTTGGAACCATTTCCGAAGAGGAAGAAATGCTTTGCCTGAAGCTGCTGTGACACAGAGCAAGGTCACCCAGGAGAGTGATTTTGGTTTAAGGGATACATTTTCAGTAGGATATCTTAGATGGGGCAGCAAAACTGCTGCAAAATCATGACTTTTTCCCCCACTTCTGAAGCTTCAAAATATCTGAGACATTTTTTGCATTTTTTTTTCCCACAGGGAACAGTCTTTGAGGGTTTCTGCTGGAATTAAAGGAGAGCTCTTGTTTTCACTGTGTGCTGTTGTGCATGTAGAGGTTTCCCATACAAAGCTTAAAGAATACAATGCTGTTAATTTAGAAATTGAATAATAGAAATCTCCCTTTTCACCCCCAACTCTTCAACCAGAGCTTCACAGCCCCCCTACATTCTGTGTGTAAATATGGATATATGGACCAAACCCACTGGACTATTTGTGTTCTTCTGTGCCTCACTCCATAAGAAATCATTTGTATTTGCTATTTTAATATTTCTATATGAGTTTACAAGTGAATTTGCCTTTTCCAAAATTAAACCTGGCAACAGCATCACTGCTTTAGCCAGAATTAATGAATAGACAGGAAAGTGATTTCCTTCTAATAATTCTTTTGGATGTAGATGGTGAAAGAACCCAAAATTCAAACACCAGAAATTAAAGAGAAGGCTAAATCAACACCTGGGCTCACAAAACTATTGGTGAAGGCATATAAAATACTGTGCAAGGTGATGTGAAATGAAAAGCAAGTGAAAGAAAAACTGTTTTAAATCTAAAAAAATAGATTTTGAAAGGGTGTTTTAAGCTCTTGAGAAGAAAAAAAAATAATTGGAAGAAAAATTAGTGGAAGAACCTTCACTTAATAAAAAATCATCCACTACTTCAGCAGGGGGGGGACAGGTGAGGTCAGTTCAGACCCAAGACCTGAGTTCCAGGTCCCCACACGTGTCACAGCTACAAACTCTCTTTCAGGGTCTCCATTGGACCCAGGGAATGCTTTACACTGATTGCTTTATTGCACTTCTTTTAACAAACATTTCATTTAAAAGAATTTTAAGGGCTCTTTGTTTAAAATCTCAATCAGCTCTAATTTTGACCTGAAGCTGCTCCATTCTCTTCTGCAGCAGGGCTGCATGAAATAAATGAGTTTCTTTTCACCATTCTTCAGGCTCAGCCTGTCTTCAAAGCATCCTCATACCCAGGCACAAGAAATGTTTCATCTCCGAAGCTCTCCTTTGACAACTCTGATCCTTTTTTCCTCCTTTCCCCAAATTGGGATTGCTGTGCCAGCACAGGCTGGCCTTTTACACTGCATTCCTCTACCTGGCTGAGCAGAGCAAAGAGCGAGCAGCTCTTGAACTCACTACATCATTCTGAAATGCTGCTCTTATCAGCTTAATGCTGCAATAATTGTTCTTTTTGCCTGTTTGTGCCATGCTGTGTCTCTGACTGCAGGACAATCCCCTGATTTTTCATTCCAATTCTCTGGAAATGTCGCTCTTACAATGTGAGTTATCTCCACTTTATAGCGTCTATCACTCAGAATGAAGTTCAGTATCTGAACCCTGCAGCCTCCAGCACGTTATCAGCTGCCATCCAGGTAGGTCAATCATTTATAACACGTTTAACTCCAATCCTTTATTTGCCTTCATAAGTTGCAAGGTCACCTTAAACCCTGCAAAAGGCCTGAAGAGTGGTGGGGAGATGAATGAGCATTCGCTGTTGCCATAGGCTGCTTGTTTCTAAGCAGAGTGATACCTAAAATGCTAATAAATTGGGATCAAAAGGCAAAGAGATTCAGAAAAATGCTGCACTGGTCACTCAGATCCTTCTGTGCCAGGAGTGTGGGCCAAGGAAATGCCACTGCAGCTGAGCACTGCTTTGCCCTGGGCTCACAGTTCAGGGAGCAGCTCTCCGCGGCTTCCCTGGCTCCTCCCAGGACTCAGAGTAAAGCCAACAGCTTATTATTTTTAATTTAATGAGAAACCAAATGTTAACCCCTTGTCACTGTGCCGACAAAGCAGAGGGCTTCAGGAGCTAACAATAAGCAAAGCTTTACTGAGAGTGAAATATTATATTTGTGTTATTTTCTGCACTGGAGATTGCAGGGTTTGGTGTTTTTTGGGGTTTTGGGATTGAGGTTTTTTTGTTGTTTTGTGAACGTTTTGTACCTGTGCTGAAAAGATGAGACTGGCCAATTTTCCATGAAACTATTTTCTCAAAACTATCGAGAGCAGGTTAATCTACAAAAGGACAAGAGGTCTTAACAAAGCCTGGTATCTCAGCAGCACAATAGGGCTGAAAGTCACTGTGACAGCTGCAAGGTAAGGCACACTGGAAGGAACAATTGATACATTGATGGGATCTAAATTAACTGTAAGTACTCGGGGAAAAACGTCCCAGCTGTCATTGTGAACAGCCTGGTAGAAATCTCTTCCCGTTGTTCTGCAATGATTAAAACCCAAACAAGATGTTACAAAGTGCTAAGCAGAAAATGGAGCACAGCGTTGAAAGTGCTGTAAGGCCATTCTGTAAATCAGTGTGGGAGCTCACCTTGAACCATGCGCTCAGTTTTATCACCCCATCTCCAAAAGGATGTATCAGAAATAAAGAATAGCAGCTCTGAAAGTCTGTCTTTTCAGGGAGATGGTTGGGTCAAACTCAGCCTTTGATTTATACCCTGTGCTGTCCCTTTGAAATCAAGTGATTCTCTGGGTTATAAATCACAAGGCAATATGACCTATTTAATTTAGTGAAGGGATGCATGAAAATGCTTATGATGAAAATACACAAACTATTGAGTGCATACTGCAGGCAACAGAGCTTTTCCCTGCTGAGCAGCCTTTGCTCTGAGACAACCAGCAATGCATAAAAACAAATACAAGTGTATCACTTTTAAACAGAGATAGGCAGCTGATACTTCCTCCAGATAAAATATATTGTCTTTCCTCTGCTTTTGCCACTTAAAAAATAATTTGGGGGTACAGAAGTAGAAGAGGAAGAGGATTTAAGCTTTCTGAGCAGATGTAAGGATTGAAAAGTTATGGTGATTTGGTTCTGGAAAACTAGAGAGTCATTGAATATCCTGAGTTGGAAGGGACCCGCGGGGATCATGGATTCCAGGACATCCCAACAATCCTGTCCTGTGCCTCAAAATGAAACTCGAATAAAGGTACAGGGACTGGGGAACAAGGACATCACATCACTGATTCAGAATGCAAAGGTAAGGCCAGGGAGCTGTGAAAAAAACCCCGACCACGAGGTGATAACCAGGCTGACCTGGCGTGGAGAGCAATGTTCAGCAGCTCCACAGAGTTTTAGGCAACACCCTGTGCTCAGACAGGGAAAAGCCTCCAATTCCTTCCACAGCTGTGATGTGGCAGCAAAGAGTCACGGAGCAGAGCAGTCAGTGTCTCTGGCTGGGCTTTGAGCAGCCTCTGCAGCCTGTGTTTGCACTGCTTTGTAGCCAGTGCAAGGCAGAATATTTCAGCACTAATTAGAAGTCTGTGTGCTCCTATGTTTGAAACGTCTGAGCAGAGTCAGAAGCTCTCTCTAGTAAGGCAGACCGAGATGGTTATTAGTAATGAAAGCTGATCACAGGGGGAGATACTCAGCCTGTGAATCTAATTCATAACGGGCAGGAGAGCAGAATTTCAGCAGGGGAGAAAAGGAACATTTCATTCTCTTGTCACATGTCCTGGCAGGGGAGAAAGCCCAAATGGAGCATGTCACAGAGACTCTGCAGCTCTGTGCTGGATGATGTGATCTACCAGAGACAAGAGATATTTGGGGAGAGAAAAACTAAGCTAAAAACCCCACAGACTGGTCTCTCCTGCTTTGGTTAACAGATTCTCTGACCTGCTTATAACACTGGTTCCCTTTCCTATGTCCACTGAGCCAGGGCAGAAAGGGACAAGCCACATCACAAACTTTGCCATCCCACACCACCCCTGTTCTTTCCCTTGCCCCATCTGGGAGGGGTCGTTGTTCTCATTACCTTGGCATGGCTTCCTATAGGGTAAGGAAATGTTTCCCATCCATGCTAAAGCATGCTGAGCTCCATTTTCACATTCATTTTAGTATCAGGTAGCTTAAAGTAGAATTTAATAAGGCTGTACATTTTATTTTTCTCCTCGGTTTACTGCTTGGCTAAACTGTTGGATGAAAAAAGCAAATATTCTGGTTTGGCTTTGGAGTCGAGACTGTGAATTTCCTCCTGTTTTCCCACTAGGTCTTGGCTCAGCCATTTATTACTCTGACAGGTATATTCATTGCCTCAGTGTGTGAACAAGGCTGGGGCTGTGTGCTGTGCAGGACACTCGGGGTGGCCACTGGAGTCACCAGTGTGGCTCACTCCTGCAGTGACATCTCTGCAAAAGAGGGACAGAACTTCTCCCAGCAAGTTCGCTTTGCTCAGGGCTCTGCAGGAGAAGAGAAGCAGGCTTCCAGATTTAATTAGGGATGGAGGAAAGAGTTTCTCTTTCCATTGCAGGACTGTGATGTTCTGTCTGTGCAAATGGCCTTGGCTGTCAGGTGAGGATTTGCATGGACTTTATAAACTTTAATGAGGCATTCCCTCGAGGAATTCCTCCGACGGTGCTGCACCAGAGGTGAAATAGCTCTTGTGGTGTCCTGAAACACTGTCCCTGGCCAGGGACAATTACACAACTGCATCTACTGTGTGTGCAGAACACTGTACTTAGCTATTGCTTGATATCTCTTGGAAAATGGACAATGATGAACATTTCTCATGGTAATTGGTATCTCCCTCGGTAAGGTCACAGAGGGTTTTGCAAGCTGTCTATTAACAGTGAGTCTCAGCTGTTCTCACTCAGTGGGAAGCACATTCCACACAGACATTTTCAGTGTTCAGGAAATATTTTAACTTTTCAGCAGTAGTTTTATGAAGCCAAGAAGAGAAGTTTGCATGACAATAATAATTGCTCCAGTTCCTAAAACCAGAAGCAAGCCTGCCAAAACATTATCAACATCAACACCTCTAAACAACTTCTGTTTCGTCTCTTCCCTTCTCCTTTCTTTGGAACATTTATAAAGAAACTGCACCATCTTGCATAAAAAAATTTTCTTGAGGAGTGTTTTTGTGTCTTCGGCACTAGTAATTAGGATAAGAAAAGGAAGTATTTATCAGTGTTATTATGGTGATCACAGCACTCAGACTGTGACAACTGAGCTCTTGCAGTGAAGTGCAGAGAGAACAGACCGGAGCAGGTGCAAACAATAAACCTGGCTGGGTCCACCTCACACTGCTTAAAATTCTTTATAGAACTCTTTGTGAGTAAGATTTCAGGAGAAACAAGCAAAAGGTGAAAAATCTCCGCTGTAAAAGTTCCAACACAATTTCTAGAGAGGGCGAGCATAAAAGTTTACAGTTCCCATAATGGCTTTCCGTGAACCAGACAAACCCTGGAGATTACGGGAAGGCAGGCATGCCAGGGTTATAAATATATTTATAGGAAGCACTGGTGCAGTGAGTAAATGGGCTGTTGCTCCCAGCAGGCTCCCAGGAGTGATCACACAGAAGCTGCATGGCTCCTCTGAGGGCAGGAATCCTGCCTGGCGTGTCCCACCCAGCAGGGAGCACTGAACTTTCAGCAGTCTCTGAGAGTGCCCTGCAGCACAAGTGTCGTGCAGGCTCTTTCTTCTTGCAGTAAACAACTTCTCTTCCCAGCCAGAGACGCTCTCCCTGTGTATACACAAGCTACACGTGTTCCTTTGGAGGTCCTCGGGTGCATCTGAGAAGCAGCAAAGCAAGTGGGATGAGATGAGGAACTTTTAGCTCTTTTTGTGAGTGTTATATGAGGATATCACGTGGAAAACGTAGCTAAGCAGGCTAATAACATCTGAGTGCTCTTTTTTCCCCCGATATCCTTATAGTATCTTTCCTGCACAGAAGTGTCCACATGGTTAGACATTTATTTCAGACTAACCATTCTAGTTTAAAGCTGGACTCTTTGCCTGATAAGACTCCAGCTTTTAGGTTCCCTCTGAGCTGCCCTCACTGTCAAGTTGATGTGAAGCAGTGAGTAGAGGCTGGGTACTGTCCACACCCCACTCTGGACCTGTGGCTGTGCCCTAACCTAAGCACTTCAGCTTTGGTTAGAAAGAAAATAAAACTCACACTGCCACAGCCTCAGAAGAAATCTATTTATACTGCAAGCCTGGACAGGAGGTCTCCATCAACACTGGTGACTCCCAGGGTGAACAGCTTGGTGTGTTTGTACAGCCAAAGAGAAGTCTCCACGTGGCAAAAACCTTCTGGGAGCTGATGGACTGTGGGAATTTACTCTCACCAAGAATAAGATTTTGCCTGCTCGGTGTCAGCGAGTGCTGTCTTGTTCTAGACTGTGTGCTGCTCCTTGGATATCTATTCCACTCAGGTAACCTCTCAATATCAAAAGTTCCAGAGAGTTGCCTTCTTATCCTCCTGTCCTGCAGCAGAGTATCCTGGGCTCATCCAAAGGAACGTGGGCAGAGGGTGAGGGAGGAGATTCTGCCTCTCCACTCTGCTCTGCTGAGACCCCACCTGCAGTGCTGTGTCCAGTCCTGGTGTCCCCAACATAAGGAGGACATGGAACCATTGGAACAAGTCCAGAGGAGGCCACCAAGTTGGTGAGGGAGCTGGAGCACCTTCCTTATGGAGCCGGGCTGGGAGAGCTGGGAATGTTCAGCCTGGAGATGAGAAGGATACAGGGTGACCTAATTGTGCCTTTCCAGCACCTGAAGGAGCCAACAGGAAACCTGGAGAGAGACTCTTTACAAGGGATGGAATGACAGGACAAGGGGGAATGGCTTCCCACTGCCAGAGGGAAGGGATAGATGGGATACTGGGGAGAAGTTCTCCTCTGTGAGGGTGGGGAGGCCCTGGCACAGGGTGCCCAGAGAAGCTGTGGCTGCCCCTGGATCCCTGGAAGTGTCCAAGGCCAGGTTGGACAGGGCTTGGAGCAGCCTGGGCTACTGGAAGGTGTCCCTGCCCATGGCAGGGGGTGGCACTGGGCTTTAATGAGCCTTCCAACCCAAACCATTCCATGATTCCATGATTATGATTATGATAAGTTGTTTGTGCTTTTGGACAACATTTTGTTGTATTTCTTTTCTATCTATAAGGAGACATAAGGAACAGCTTAGATATTAAAATAAATATTGAATTATTGTGAGAAAACACTTTTTGGATCCATTTTTGGTAGGTCATGGTAGGATCTGCATTGCTGTACGAACATCTCATAATCTCAGAATTATTTATTCTCACCACACACCTTTGAAGTGCATTGATATCCCACACATTTTGCAAATAAGGAAAAGGCAGGATGAAGTACTTAGAATTAAAAAGCAAAATAAAACTAGATACCATTAAGCCTTTGAAAATCAGAAAGTAGTGTTGCTCCAGATAAAAATTAATGGGTCTCATTTAACAAGACAGTGATACTTATATGTCACATGTAGCATTTTCCTAGGAGTTTGCTGCTGATAAAGAAGTCATTTCCAAAGCTTTAAGGATATTAATGAGCTACTTTGAAGTGCTTCAGAACTGCCTGTGTTAAAATAAAACTCAGCAGATGGGCGCAATATCATGGAAAACTACTGGAGCATGGTAGTTTGTTTTTAAATATTTTTTTAAGCCAAAATTGACAATAATGTGAAAACTGCTCTCAAAAGGTATAGTGTGCATGATAAAGAAGAAAAACTGTTTCATCCATTATCTTTCCATATTTTGAACTGGGCTGTTTATGATCAGCCCCATAAATCACAGGCTGCTGCTGTTGGTTTGATGGTTTGGGGTGAGGTGCATGGGTTAAAGGCGGCAGCTGCTGTGGTTTAATTTTAGCAGTTTAAAAGGGAGGAGGTGTGAATAACTTTGCCCACATAACCCTGCCTACTTGGAAAAAACACCTTGAAGACAGAGCTCTAGGAAGAACTCAGAAACAAATAGAAGACAAAAAGAAAACTGGTGTGTGGAGAGTCTTGTTTGCCAAATTAGAGCTGTAAGAAAGGAAAACAGGGCAGAGATAGAGAGATTATATATGGAAAACCCTCTGCAGTTTACAGATCCTCCAAATATCAATAAATCTTTCTGAGTCTAGTTTAAAAAGCACTGTGGTTGTATGTAATCCTACCTCAGCAAAGCATTCTGGGACAGCATTGAGCCACTTCTCATCCATTAATTTAATTTTTTCCCCAGTCTCTCTCAGTGGACCTTTTTTTGTTCCTTCCTTTTTTGCAGTGGTTGAAGAGATCTGTTCTTAATTAGTATATCAGTAGGGATTTTGCAGGTGAAACTTCTGCAATTCACACATTTGTCTTCTTCAGGAAGGTTATTAGACTCGAGTACAGATCATTTGTCTCCTTTTGCAGGCTCCTGACAAACCATTCTTTGTTCCCAATGGGACTGTGGGAATTGTAATATAGGCAGAAAATTGACCCTGCGTGAGCGAGTCGGGGAGGGGAGGAAGGAATATATTTGCAAACAATCTTAAAACAAAGCAAACTCCAATTTGCAACATTTAATAAAGCCTTAGAAATTGCCAAGGAAAAAAAGAGAAAAGGAACTCTGTTTTCTAGGCCATTAAAACCAAAAAATTATGTCTTAATCTTGAAATAATTTACCTTTGGTGTTGACATTGCTTCATTCCTTCTGAAAACAGGACATCTGGGTCTTTTCTGCTCTGGAGCTTTGGAAGGGAGACAATAATTCCTTTTCTTTCAGCTGGTCTTACTGCTGGGCAAGTGTGGTTGCTTTACGCAGAGGATGCTGCTCATGGATGCATTTTGCTTAGGGAAATGCTCACTAAAGCAATGAGACCTGATGCCTATGGAAATTGGGATGCTAGATTGCATTTTCTTCTCAGTTTCCTGGGCCTTGTCCTTGATATCTCAGGCGTGAGCAGCATCTGCTGTTGCTAAAGCTTCTATAAGTTGAGTCAAAGTTCTTGCTGCTGAAATTTAGGTAATTTATTGCATAAATAATGGTCACAAAACTGGAGGTGAGACCTGTCCACAAACCTGCTTTTGGATAGTTCAACACCTGGGGATTTGGACAGGCTGCATTGATGGGACAAGGCTGTAAAAAACGAGTTTCACTCCTGTTAAAATTTTAAAAGGTTTAATAAGGGGTTTCATAAAAGGGACAGTAGGAGACAGGAATAAAGCAAAGAGTTAATACGGCCAGGTACTAACAAACCTCTTCTGTTAAATGCCTGAGTCTCATACATATTCATAGATTTCTATGCATCATTCAACTATTCCTTTTCGGGTTTCAAGTCTCCCCTATCTGGTCACTTTTCCTTCTTGCAGGGCTGTTTAAAATTTGATAATCCATTGTAGTCCAGTTCTGCTGACCACATCCTTTTGGTCATCCTGTGTCCCACTTCTGATCGATAAATTCTTCCTTCCTGAGCCTTAGGCCTGTCGTTGTCATCTTCAACCAGATGGTCCAGGAATTTGGGGAACTTCCTTGCTTATCTTTGCTATTCTGAGTTAACTACATAAAAAAGCATTCTACATATGATATAATCCTAAGAAATCACACTACTTTTAAAACAAGCTATATTCATGCCACTTTGTTTTCTTACATTACACATATGACATTCATTTTAATATTTGCGAAAAGCCAACAATACAATGTGCACTTATAACAAGGCCAACAGGATAAAGGGCCAGGTCCTGCCCTTGGGTCACTCCAACCCCCTCCAGGCTGGGGCAGAGAAAGATGGAAAAGTTTAGAAAGATGGAAAAGGCCCTGGGAGTGCTGGGGACAGAGGCTGGACAGGAGCCCAGCAGTGCCCAGGTGGGCAGGAGGCCAATGGCCCCTGGGCTGTGCCAGCCATGGTGTGGGCACAGGCCCAGGGCAGTGACCATCCCCTGTGCTGGCACTGCTGAGGGACCTCGAGTGCTGTGTCCAGTTCTGGGCCCTCATGGCCAGAGAGACCTTGAGGGGCTGGAGTGTGTCCAGGGCAGGG
>VZRF01001473.1:61963-100571 GCA_013396875.1 Vireo altiloquus
CACTCAGAGCTCTGGGCTGGAGACAAGGTTGGGGTTGGGCACAGCTTAGACTTGGTGACCCTGGGGATCTTTCTCCAACCTTAAGGATTCTGGGATTCTACACAGGTTCACTCAATCCCCAAATTCCTACAGAGGAATTGTCTCACTCTTGATGGCACATGCATGTTTTACATGCAACCCTAAGGTTGTGAATAGCCCTGCACTTCCCACACCTGGAATTGTTACCTGTTCCTGTGGAAGGGAATTGCAGGGTGGTGGTTGTCCTGCTGAAGCAGAGTAACACCACTCAGAGCTGAGTAGTGTTCAATGACCTTTTGCCTTCAGAACTCTGCTTTTGCCCCAAAGGTACTCAGTTTGAAGTCAAGTCATGATTATTTTCAGTAGTAGCAGTATTAATGACTGATACAGCTTTATTTACGCCATTTATGATTCAGCTTCATTAGTGATCCCTCATAAATGTGTTTTCTTTCTGCCTCCTCACATTGGCATCCACATGGCTGAGTTGTATTTTTCCAGAACATCTTTCCTCCTTTCTCAGTCTCTTGTCTTTCTTGCAGGGTGTTCACTGAGGGCAATATCACAACAAAAGGTTCCAAAATTAAATGGGAATGTGGGATGAAGTACCAGCTGAGCACTTTTTAAGTGGCTCCATTATTGCCCACCTCAGACATTTGTACCTGATATAAATAATCAACAGGCAGCGGGCGTTCAAAGCAGTTTGTGCTGGCTGAACATCTTGAAGCAGCATCTCTTTGTTCATTAAATTATTCTGGAGGAACTTTTGGAGGAGCAGAAAGTTCCTTGATGCTTCCTGACCTGTTCCATGGGGCCTCTGTATTTATTGCAGGTTGCCAAGTTACCTTCTGCTTGGTCATTGAAGTCACTTGACATGAAGCTTTTATCTGCCACCGAAAGGTTGTTGACCAGACCGTTTATTTCAGTAAAGAGTTCTTCTGTCACTCTTAGTCATAGCTGCATAAATGCTGTGATGATAATAGCAGGAAAATTTATCTCTTAAAGTGGTAACTGTTATTTTATCCCCTCGAGCAAACTGCCAGGATTCCTAAAGGTCTTGTATTAAATTGCAAATCCAGCACCATTGTGTCTGAATTCTAATTTTAGATGCTCTTGTTAGAAAGTCTGAGCAAATGTGCATTCAATTAAGGTGAGGGTTTGGAACTTTGCATCTAAGGAAATAAGCTTTTACAATTAGTTCAAAATTAAATCGGAACCTTTCCAATCCACTTGTTCTGAAATACAGTCATAATAATTAAAATATCATTAACGTCCTTTGCACTCCAGGGGCCTTTCCTTTAGTATTGGATTTTCTGTACAGAAAAAGTTGTGGTTTGTTTGTCTGCTAAGGAAAAAAAAGCAGCTGATAACCCGAGAACTGAAGTCTCTCATTTTTTCATTAAAAGCTGATCAGAAATATCAGGATTCCTTAACATCAACCCCTAAAGCTATAATTTAACTGGAACAAACTCAAAATAGCTTTCAGGCATCCCTAAGTTAACACTTTGTGGACTATTCCACCAGAAATGCTTCTTTCATAACATACATTTAAGTCCTTTTTCTCTCGATATGCAGAAGAATGGCAAGAAGTTTAACAAGGAGTCACTTGATTTGCTCAGCCCTGAGTTTTCCAGACTTTTCTCCAGCATGTCAGCCAGGACTGCAGGTACCACAAAAGCACAAGGGAATCCTTCATTTTGAGACAAAACTCAGTTCTGTAAAATCCTAAGTGCCAGGAGAAGAGCGAACAGGGACCAGCTGTTCTCCTCCAGTGCAAAATCTTGGGGACATCATTTGAAGCCAGGAGATCATAAAAGTGTTCAGGAAGCTCTTTCCCACATTGCAAAGGTCTTAGTTGAGAAAGAAATCCCCAAATGTGTGTTGGGGCTGTTTATCCCTTTATTCCTTGCTGAAATGCTCTCCCACCCTCAATCCCACTGCCAAAGGGAACCCTCAGGATATTTTTTTCCTGGTGGGTCAGACATCACTCCTGGTGTCCAAACAGGGAGATGTGGGTGATGCCTTAAAATGGCTACCTAGAAACAGAGACTACACAGGAATAAAGGAATAAAGGAGGGATTGATTGGAAAGGCCTTCAGAGGTCACACTCTGGGCTCCAGAGGCTCCTGCCTCAGTGCATCCCAAAATGGACAATGACAGCTCCCGAGTTCCTCCCACTTTGATATCAGCATCAATTGCCCAAGCAGAAGCCAGGCAAGGATGGAATTTGCCCAAGCTTGCCCCCCTCTCCCCAAGATGAAGGTTTGCAGTTGTTGGGCCCAGGAGGGTCTGGGTGTGCTTGGAGAGCGAGCTGGAGAGGCTTTGTTATGTCAGTGTGAGCATGAGAGAACAGCACTGAACGAGCTCCAGGGAACTGCAGAGTTACACTGGGCACTGCAGGGCTGGGAACAATATAAAAGTTAAACCCTAAGGCATCCTTGGTGATGTCCACACAGGGAACTCTGTCACAGCTCCTGAGGCCATTCCTGTGGGAGTGTGGGGTGGGAGGGAGCCAGCAGCCTGTCCTTGCCTCTTCCCAGCAGTGCTGTGCTTCCACAAACCCTGGTTTAGTTACGGAAAAAGCCATAAAAATGCATTACACCGAACTCAGGTAAGTTTTACAGTTGAATATTAAGCTGCAGAAACAACAAAATTAGGTGACTTATATGTGTGGCAATAAATCCTTTCCCAGGACTTTGAGTGAGCTATTACATTCTGCAGCTCCTCCAGCAGCCTAAATTGGCTCTATTTGGCTCGTAAAGGCAGGATGGATCCTCATTTATACACATAACAAATGGAATAAATACACTTCTTTGAAAAATGGGAATCTGACAGTTTAATAGATGGTTTTTGTTTTGGTTTTTTTCCAGGATATTTTAACTTCTTCAACAAAATTTCATTAAGATGACACTTCTACATATAGGTACATCTGCATGTACAGAGAAAAAAGATTAAATTAAGATTCCTGCTGGTTTATTTGCACCAGTTTCAACACAGGCTGATTCTCAGAGTGATAATTCCTGCACACAGTTGGAAGAATGAGCTGAGCTCTCCTGCTCACTTGCTTTTGTAAGTTAAATGTCATAAAAAAGAGGTGAAGTTCCAGAATAAAGCTCGGCTCTAATTAGTGCACTGATTTGAACGCCGAGTTCATTTTCTGCTAGGTTACAACTTCCTAAATGTTCCAAAGCAGATGCACCTCATGATTCCTCTGCCACTTACTCTAATGCACAGAGCACTTTACCCCTCTGAAGTGGCACTTTAAATCACTCTCCTCGCTGCTCCTCATTACATGCACACACACACCACACCCTGGAGCTGATCCGACCAGGAAAATCAGAATCACTCCTTTCTTCCCCGTGCCAAATGCCTGTCATGCTGCTACAAAGCCTTGTTTCCACGTTCTTGATTACCTGTGTCTCACAGAACAGCAGCACTCAGGGCAAAACACAGGGATGTGCTCCAACAGAAAATCAAAACAAGCTTCAAAACAGCCAATTTTTACTAAAATGACAAGTTTTCTTTGCATGACATTTGGTAATGCTATGGTAGATGAAAATTAATAAGGATTTTTACTCCCTCAATGCTTAGAGTTTGGTTTCAGTTTCGATTGGGAAAATTTTTTAAGTTATCAGCTGCAGATATAGAATTGCAGAGTTAGAGAACGGTTTGGGTTGGAAGGGAACTTAGAGATTGTCCAGTGCCGTCTCTGCCATGGGCAGGGACACCTCCACTAGCCCAGGGTGCTCCAAGCCTGGTCCAACCTAGCCTTGGACACTGCCAGGGATCCAGGGGCAGCCACAGCTTCTCTGGGCACCCTGTGCCAGGGCCTGCCCACCCTCACAGGGAAGAGTTTCTTCCTAATATCCAATCTAAACCTACTTTTTTCAGAGAGACGAACATTTATGAATTCTTAGGTTGATGTCCATTATAAACTTGCTTAATTGGGGGGAAAAATTAATGTGCCTGGAGAAATTGTTTGTTAAAAGTGATCTTATGAGGGGCTCATTGCTCCTACCCTATGATGACTCTGCAGCTGCCACTCTCTTTTTCTCCAAAACAAAATCCAAACTGCAGCAGCTCCTGTATTTCTAATCAGCGTGGAAATTCAGCATCCTGCCCATTTCCCCCGGGACTAATTAAGAAAAACATCAAAAAGTGGAGTGACTTTAATTAGCCAGTTATGCAGCGTGCTGTTGTCATTAGCCTGCCCCGCAAGCACCACCCTCATCACAGCCATAATGACGTGGTAAATGGAGCTGTCCGTCCTGACCCTGTGGAATAAAGCACTTCCAAAGGCAGTTGGATTTAACAGGAATGCAGGGGGTCAATGCTGGGGTGGCTGCACATCCCAACAGCCTCACAGAAGTCTGAGCCCACCTGCTGTGGGACCACAGATGTGAGTTTGTGTCTCTCTCTGTGGATTGGAGTGATGCAGCGAACTCTCAGGGAGGCAGTTTAAAGAGATCACTGTTGATTTAAGAACTCCTATTATTAAATGTTTCTAGATTCAGTAAAAAAGGATTTCTTAAATCAATTGTGAATTCCCTCTATGGAAAAGAAGTATAGAACTCTTCCAGGGATGGGGCAGCTGCAGCTTCTCTGGGCACCCTGTGCCAGGGCCTCCCCACCCTCACAGGAGAGAATTTCTTCCTTATATCTAACCTAAACTTAATTTCTGGCTGTGTGAACCATTTCCTCTTGTCCTGTCACTGGACAATTCCTGATGAATTGTCCCTCTCCAGCTCTCCTGGAGCCCTTTTAGGCACTGCAGGGGCTCTGAGCTCTCCCTGGAGCCTTCTCTTCTCCAGGTGAACAGCCCCAGCTCTCCCAGCCTGGCTCCAGAGCAGAGGGGCTCCAGCCCTCAGAGCACCTCTGTGGCTTTCTCTGGACTCTCTCCAGCAGCTCCTGCCTGTGCTGGGCCCCAGGGCTGGGGCAGCTCTGCAGGTGAGGTCTCAGGGGGTCAGAATCCCCATCCCTCCCCTGCTGCTCCCGCTGGGGGCTCTGGTCCCAGCTCACACCTCCAGCACCTTGAAGATCCTAGACCTTTGATTGTGTCTTTTCAAGGACTTTTTTCTCTTACAAAGTTGTAGCTCCTCTCATTCCAGAAGACCTGCATTAATTTGGAACAGGAATCTTGTCTCAAACCCCACAAACATTCATATTTGTACGTGTCATTGTGCAGCCAGCA
This sequence comes from Vireo altiloquus, assembly GCA_013396875.1. Classification (NCBI taxonomy): domain Eukaryota; kingdom Metazoa; phylum Chordata; class Aves; order Passeriformes; family Vireonidae; genus Vireo; species Vireo altiloquus. Next base: position 67,170 of record VZRF01001473.1, read on the forward strand.
CTGAGCTGTTCTAATCAGCCAGGAGTAATTTAGATTCACCAACAATACTCACAAATATTGCACAATGTCACAAAGGATCAAATGCAAATGCACATTTCTTCTTCAGCCACTGAGAAGCATTTAGAAAGAAATTAAACAGCAGATCTCATCTCCTCCCAAATATAAATATGCAAACTGATGCAAATTGCTTGCTTCTGACCCGGGAACACGACGGCCAATTGCCTGACCTGTGTTCACAAAACAATATTTCATTTCATTGGCTGTTCACAGGGAGTGCCTTTGAAATTTCCATGGCATCAGGATAAAAATCAGAATGAGCATATGCTCCTCAGAGCACTTCAATCACTTCTGATTTCCTAGGCAGTGCCTGTGCCTACCAAAGTGTGAAGCCTGGAATATATTAGCAAAGTATTAATTATGGTTGAAATCCTCAAACAGATTTCAATACTTTGCTGTCACCAAACTGGTGGCAAGGGTCTTCCTCCAGCAAAAACCATTGTGAAGCAGCAAATGGGGTAAGACCTCTACAATTTCTCAAGAAAAGTTTCAAAAAAAATATATATAAATCATACATTAAACAGAAGAACAAAATATAATAATAAATCTGCTAATTGGAGGAGAGTTTTCTAAGTGTAATGCACTAACTAACTAGAGAATCACAGAAGGATTTGGGACTTTAAAGATCATCTACTTCCAACCCTCAGTTCTATTTCTGCACCACTGCTGAAAACAAACCCAACATCATGTTCTAATCCCATTATATAAATATATATAATATTAATCTACAAACTTATCTTTACTGCAAATAAAATCCAAAAAGAGAATAAAATTATCATTTTCTCATGTGCAATGCAAAATTCTCCTGGAGGTGCCTAAATCTGTCTGTTGCTTCTGGTGCATGCAAAGGATCTCAAAATTGAGTAATAAATATAATAAAAAGCTGCTACCTTTCCAATAGGATGGAAGTTACCATTGGTTCTTAGATCTGCCCAGTTTAAAGAGTAATAACATCAAGAAAAATAATAATATCAATACTGATAGCAACAGTGATTTATAAACACTGCAATCACTTACCAAAATATCACTTTTTTATTATTGTTGTTGTTTTTGTTATTGTTGTTGTTATTATTTTTATTGTTGTTATTATTGTTATTGTTATTATTATTGCTGGTCCAATGGAAGGCATCCCTGCCCGTGGCAAGGGGTTGAACTATATTATTTATTAAAACAATATACATGGATCATCAAGGGTTTTTTCCTTAAGTGCTCCATGAATCCTGGAAGACATTTCCCAATAAGCGACCAAAAAGCTTTATTTCAGTACTATGAAGTGCTTTCCTTCCTTTAATATGGAATTAAACAACCTAATTTATGTGTAGACCGATCTGAACCAGATATAAACTCTGCATTATTAGTAATGGTTTATTGGGATGTGATCATGGAACTGTGAGAAACACCTTCCAGTGGCCAATATGAACTTCAGGCCTTCCTTTCCAGCAAAGAGCTGTTAAAAATATTTTATTAAGCATGTTTGAATGTTGTAACAGTCTCCCACAGCCACTGTCATTATCCTCTTGATTCCCCATTGCCTTAAACCTGCAATTAGAAGTTGATGAGAAACGTCCAGGAACAATAATAGTTAAAGATCAATTAGGGATCCATGAGGCTGAGGAGATTAAGAATTTATTAAAATAACAACAACCTTTCAAATAATAGTTCAAACTTCATTACTTTAATCCATTCTGGAGCTGCTATTTTCTGCCTCACTTCCCTGTAATTGCAAACTGCACCAGTGACAGGGGATGTCTCACAGCAAAGTACATAAAAACATAAAGTGTTTATGTTGCAGTGACAGTGCTGAGATTTTGTAAACAGATTGGAACAGGTTTATTTTTTATTTGCCTGCACATTTCTAAAGTGCTTTTCTAATGTAAACTGAAAAAAATCTCCTGCTTAGCTAAATTTAACTGGAATTTCTGGCATGGATCCTCAAGCAGATAGATGTCTCTTTGCAGATAGATGGACAAATGACCACAGGCCTGATGGTCTCTTCAGCAGCAGACCTGGAGAAGGGAAATTGGGAAGCTGGGTGTACAGCAAGAAAGGTTTTTGTGGAAGGAACAGAGCTTCTCTCTGTTCTCTGGAATTCAGAGGGAAAAGTGACAGTCTGTGGAATGTTTCCGTGGAAGTGCTGTGTGGTAACAAGAGTGGCAGACCTGCTTTCTGTCCGTGCCTTGTGACCAGCAAAAAGTGTGCAACTCACTCTTTCTCAAACCCATAACACAAAAATCTCTCTGACTCATTAAAAATGGTGATTGAAACCAAAACCTGACAGAATTTGGGGCTGACAGATACCAATTTTGTCATCCATAAAGGCAAAAGATGAAACAATAATTCATTAGCATGGCAAAAGGGAAAGAAAGGGACCATCTTTAAAAGAGAGCACACAGCTCCTGACAGTAAAGTTGGACTTGACCCTTGTGGATCCCTCCCAGCGCAGGAGATTCCAGGATTTTAAATTCAATGAAAAACATTCTTCACTGGGGAAAAAGTGAGCACAGAGCCTGTGGTGACTGGAGAAGCCATCAGGGCAGAAGGGAACACCTCACACTCTGGAGCTCCAGTGCAGCATCCAGGGACTGTGGCAGCAAGGTGTGAGGATGCCACAAATCCATCATTCCACTTGGGCATGGCATGGTGACCTGGATGCACCAAGTGGCATTGTTTTTCCTGACACATTTTTCTATATATACTTTCTTAAGTGTTTTATGTACCAGCTTTATTGTTTTATATACTGGGTTTAGTATTTTGTATCGTATTTATTTTCATATATATTTATTTTATATACTGTTTCTAGTGGTTTATATACTGTTTTCTTTTATAAAAAACCCAAGTTTAACCACTGCTTAAGCTGCTCATTGAAAAGAAGCAGCAGCCATTTCAAATGCTTCAACATTTGACTAAACATCATCCTCAAGTTGTTCTAACACTCCTCTCTAAAGGTTTCTTATCAACTAAGACTCGAAGCACCCCCAGAACTCTGATCACTTAGAGAAGTACACTTAGAAAATGTGAAACTCTTTATGCCAATATAAATATGGCTAATGGATTTGGTTTAAACAAGCTTCACACAAAAAATCTTTTTTTTCTTTTTCATGCCCAGCAATTCCATCCCTGATCTTTAAACCACACTGTGCTTCTCTTGCTGGATCCATACCCCAGGGAAAACATGCTAATCATCCTGCTCATGCTTCCTCATGTTCTGAACTTCTTTCCCTCTGTCACTTCCATGCATGATTATAATTTGATGATAAGAGAAACAATTTAAAACTGCAATTATGAAAGCATTTCTTTGTTAATTCCCTCCTGGCTAAATGACTTCCTCTCACGCTAGGAAGTTAAACATCTGACAGCACGACTGAGCTCCGGGAGCTTCAATTTCCATTCACAAAAGCTTCTTTTTCAGCTGCCTCTCATATTCCAGTTGGAATTTATAGTGATTTGCTCCCTCTTTTACTTATGGATTCATGGATCCCAGAGAGACTCAACCTGGAGCTGATATCTGCAGCTCTGCTGGACCTCTGGCTCTTTGTTTTAGCTGACATCAGGAGGTGTGTGTTTTATGAACTGGGTAGATGAGGAAATGAACCCTTTTGGGGCTGCTCCTCTGGGCACCATCTCGCTGGCACAGGGATGGATCAGCACAGTGCTGCCAGAAGGATTAGGCAATAACAGCAGATCGCATTTGGTGGAATAAAATATTATAGAGCAGCTCAGAAATTGTCCTATCAATACTGCAATATTGCAATGAGACAATCAGGAGGTGGAACACGGGGGTGGAATGAAAAATCTTGTAATTGTTGCCTCTGTGTAGGTAAAATGATGAGCTGTGGTGCTGGTTCTGCAGTTCAAACACAGGTTAAAGGGTGCAGGGAGTTGACTGGGTCACTTTTTTGCTTTCTTTTTCCTTTAAAAGCACACCCACACCAGCCATAAATGAGAACAGAAAATAACAGCACTGTTAACATAGCAAGAAATAAAAATTATCCTCATTTAGATACTCATCTTTATTTCACAGTTGTGAGCAGATACCAGTGGATGACTTGCAACAAATACAAAATTATTGTGCTTTCTGCTAAAAATACATAACTTTGATTTAAGGTGATTTGTTTAAAAGCCTAATGAGGTTGACATTTGAAGCAGGTTCCTGCCATTTCTGTTCCTTCTGGCTTCACTGAGATAAAATTGTAGCAGGTGACTCATAAAATGAGCTGACCTGCCAGGGCAGAACAGACCCTCTGAAATGTCCTTGTGGGATGATGGGATTTTGGATCTTTGTTGGATATGCTGGCAAGTTGTTCAGAACTGCTTGAGTCAGGCCAAGGACACAACACCCATGAAGGACACTGATTTGGGGTCCCATAAGGGGAGATGGGGTTCAGGGGGAGAGCAGGGATGGGAGAGCCACTGCAGGTGGGGCAGAGAGGGCAGCAGGGGTGGGAACTGGGCACAGCTCAGGTCCCAGACGTGGAGTCCAGAGCAGGCACTGGGAAAGGATTAGGCAAAAATATTAAGAATAAGCTGGGGACAGCTTGGCTTTCCACATCTGAGCAAACCACACCAGAGAAGAGCACCTAGAACATGAGCTGAGACGGTGGGAACGACAGGCTCAGAGGGCAAATGGGAGCATGAGCTTAGAGAGATGGGAAAATCCCATTGTTTGTGGAAGAATTAGGAAACACTGTTAGCTGTGGCTGCCTCTGGATCCCTNGTTGTTTGTGGAAGAGAGCTGTGGCTGCCCCTGAATCCCTGGAAGTGCCCAAAGCCAGGTTGGACAGGGTTTGGAGCAACCTGGGCTAGTGAAAGCTGTCCCTGCCCATGGCACTGGAGGGGCTTTAAGGTCCCTTCTAACCCAAACCAATCTGTGATTCCCTGAAAAGTGGCCAGCCTAGAAGAGACTACAGTGGCTCTTACACATCACTTCCCTAAAAAAGCTGAATGCCTTGCTGCAGGAAATGGGATAATGGTGGATGAGTATCCAGCATTTCAGAACTGGATTGACAAAATGTATCCTTAGATGAAGAGAGAAAAATTCTTCCATAAATCCAAAGTTTTAAGGACAGTCCTTAACAAAAACAGGGTAGATGAGAGCAGCCAGGGAACACACAACTAAGAGAAACTAAGGGAGATAAATGGGAACATGTGAGCAAACATTTCTCATGCTGTAGAAGAATCTGCAACTTGAAAGGATTTTTTAAAAGTTATTATTTTGTTTGTGGCTGAACTATATTGCTTAAAATTTGTCTTTCATTTGTTGGAAATTTCTTTTGATTTAGATGATATGGGTGTGTTATTAAACATGTTAGGAAAGGCTATCTGCTGATGTAGAAGTGTCTCTGGACAAAGTCTGTGCAGGAGGAAACGGCGGAAGGTGGCTGAGGAAGTGCTGAGAGGGATTAAAACAAGTGGTTCTGGGAGGTTTGGGAGGAGCAGGATAAGAGAAGAGAAGTAGGAAATGCCTGACATTTGTCTTGGAAACAGAGGGATGCTGTGTGTTCTGCACTGGCCCTGCATTAGGCTCGATGTTGCCATGAAGAACCATCACACACAGTGTAATATCTTATGTCGCTTTCTCTTGACCTGACCCATGACTGTGAGCCTTAAAGATAATGAGATCTGAGATAAGGAGGTCTTTTGGCTCATATCTGTCTCCTCTTATCTCACAGAGTCCTGCTCAAAAGGTCACAACACAGCTAACAACCTTTGCAGGAAGACCCGAACTGTTCATTTAGGCTCCTCTTATTTCTCATCCTGCTGACAGGATTATCAATCCATAATGTCCTCCGCAAGTAATGACCTCCTCAAATCAGCATATTCAAATAAGAATTGTTTTTTCCCTGTCTAAAGATGCTGCATTTCGATTTAATCTGATTTCAGTTCAAATTCATGTTCAGCCTCTGTATGTTTTTGGATTTTCTTTTTACATGACCAGTGTCTGGTTCACCAGTCTGCCCCACAAAATCATGCTGCAAAACAGGAGAGGATGGAAAAATAAGATCAGCAAACACCTCCAGATTCATTTTTGCAATGAAAAATAATCAGGGAAAAACATATCTTAAACCATCTAAATTTTAAGTGTTTTTCTATCAGTATTGAAGTGAATTAAATTGATTACAGGAGCGATTCCACTTGACTGAGGTGTGTTGGGAAGGTTTTGGTGATGGAAGGACCTTGATCCCCCTGAGGAAGATGAATGCCTGGAACAGAAGGGTGCTGAAAACAAACCAAACTGCCAAATAAAGCAATCCTTTGCCAGCCTTTCCGAGCTGGGAGCCCTGTGGAATGGTGCACACTCTTTGGCCCATCACCCCTGTGATGCCATCAGCCACAGAGCTGAGGGGGTTTCCATGGATTTTGTCACCTGCACTGCAAGGTGACAGCTGAGGAATTGCAGGGACACACTTCCTCAGCTCCCTGTGCCTCTCCCTTGCAAGTGGCCTTCTTAATCTTCTCCCTTTTTAACACCCCACTCAATAATTTCTCTCGAGAGCACGGCTGCCTGCCTTGTCCTTTAATGATGTGTCCAAATGAGGAAATCAATGGCATTAAATGCTCATGGAATGGGATGTAAATAACCAGCTATAAACTTACACATGGAGCTTTTAAAGGGCTTCTCAGCCAAAGATGCACCATAGGAAGTTGGATTTTTTTCGTATTGATGATTATTCTTCCAATCTACAGAGCACTTTGGAAAATCTTACTGCCTTGCTCTTTATTTCAGGGATGTATTTAACTGCAGTTTGCTTGCAGAGAAGAAAAGCAAAGAACAAAGAGCAAAAAAAGATTTACATTTCAGCAAAAAAATATTTACATTTAAGGAAGTTGAATTAAAGTTCTGCTCTTATAGAATCTTATGGAATGGTTTGGGTTGGGAGGACCTCAAAGCCCATCCAGTGCCACCCCTGCCATGGGCAGGGACACCTTCCACTGTCCCAGGCTGCTCCAAGCCCTGTCCGACCTGGCCTTGGACACTTCCAGGGATCCAGGGGCAGCCACAGCTTCTCTGGGCACCCTGTGCCAGGGCCTCAGCACCCTCAGAGGGAGGAATTTCTTCCCAAAATCCCATCTAACCCAGCCCTCCTCCAGCTTAAAGCCATTCCCCCTTGTCCTGTCACTGTCACTTAATTGTATTTTGTTAGAACACTTGGAACCAAACTTTAAAACAAAACATGACTCAAAGATGACAAATTAATAATCCAATTAATTGGCAATATTATCATATTTTGCCAGGTCCTGCCATCCTGACGTGAAAAGATTGCAAGCAGAGGCACCTGGTGATGAAAGAGACCTGTGTCACATTCTATTTGTGGTTTATATAGTTTTGCTATTTTAAACGCATGCATTTAATTGCTTCAAACAGTGGGACTCCAACATTATTCTGGTGCCTACTGAACTGTTAAATTGATCAGAGCACTGAGAATTTGTATATGTTTTTAAATCAACCTCCTGGTAAATTTCCTTTGCCTTAATGCTTTCCCATTACCCTTAATTAAATCTTTTCTTATCCATTGCCTCCCAAATTACATCACTAACCCCTCTCCTTCTCATGTTGGTAGTGCCTCCAAAAATTTACAGAAATTAATGGCTCCTCAAGCTTTTAACCACTCTGGGCAAAATTCAGTGCTCATAATTTCATGGGGAACAGATGGAGCTGCACCAGGAATGAGTTTGGCTGCTAGGAATTAGCAACTCGAGGACTAAACTGATTCTGCACTCTGGGTTTGCAGCATCTGATTTCTCCAGCAGTGCTGAGGAAGACGAAGAAGCAGCAAACCCCAAATGCTGAAGACTTTGTGATGCCTGTGAGGCAGAGCCTGCCCTCATCTCCCAGGGACAAGGATGGGAAGTCTGCCATGGAGCAGGGATAGTCACAAACCTCTGTGCTTTGAGTGGTTGAAGCATCTATTTATCTAAATATATTTGAAGCTCTTCCCCTACAGACGTTTTTACTACCTGGGATGTGCGTTGGAATTGAATTACTACTGCCTTATTTTAGTTTTATGCTTCTGTAATGGCATTAAAAGCAACACTTACTCCACATAAACCCAGAGAAAATGGTGGCAAATCAGGCCAGATTCACTTTTGGTTAATTGTGCTCCTTAAAATGTGGGAAGAATCTGAGTATAAATGAAGCAAACTACAAAAATTAGCCTTCCCCTAAAAAATTAAATTTTCTCTAATTTCTTCTTTTTTTTTTCTTTTTTTTTACTCCACAGCATTTTGAAAAAGATTGGTCTGGAAACATAAAATCAATTTATTGAAATCTTTATGTGGACAAGGAAATACACATATAACACAATAGCTGGGAAAGAAAAATGCCCCGGAAGCAACACGCCCAATTAGTTTTGAAACATTTCAAGCAATCAATTAAAAACCTTTTGAGGCAACACCTTCGGATGCAGCAGAGCACTTCAAACATCAAAATTGCCTGGAGAGAGACTTTTCTGAAGCGGAAACCTGGAAACATTCTTGCTAAACTACAAACAAATTGCTCGAGGTTCTGGTGATCCAGAACAACGCTTGGGATGGGAGGGAGAAGGGCAGGAAGTGTGACAGCTGGATTTGGGGGCATTTGGTCACAATTCCCCCCAGAAGGCTGTCAGGAAAATCAACTTCACTGTTGGAATTAAATTACATTAAATGCATTGTGAAAGAGTTGTCTGCATTGGTGCTTAAATATAATGAAGTGTTTTGAGGGTCCAAAATGCTGTTGTTTTATGAAATTCTATGTTTTCCATTTTGGAATTCGCTGTTATTTGAAAAATTAATCCTTGGGAGGATTCCAGCTTCTCTGTGTCACACACAAAAACCTGTCATTGAAGCAAATGGCTCGCTGGGATTGATTTATAGATACTCTATAATATAACATAATGACACGTAACAAAATTTCATTACACAGCGAGGTTAATTTGAATTATGATTTGTTCTCCCTGCCAGGCAAAGGGAGATGTTGGTGTTCAGTAACTGCTGCAGTATTTTACCCCAGATTTCAATGGACTGCAGCATCCTGAAAAAGCAGCAATTGGCTCTCCCAAAGAGAGAAAGCCTAAGTGATCTCCAAGGTTTTATGGGCATGGGTTGTTTAAAGGTAATTGCTGCAGTATAAGCTGGGAATCTGCTACTTCAGAGCAGTTAAAGAGGCAGCAGTGCAGAGAGGGAACTGAAGAAATTCCTGAATTTAAGGTACGCTCCATCCCTGGAAGTGTCCAAGGCCAGGTTGGACAGGGCTTGGAGCAGCCTGGGACAGTGGAAGGTGTCCCTGCCCATGGCAGGGGGTGGCACTGGATGGGTTTTGAGGCCCCTTCCAACCCAAACCATTCCAGGCTGGTGATTCTAAGGGCAGTGGAGTGGGACAGGGATCACGTTTGGTATTTGGTGACTTATTTCACTGTGGGAAAAGAAAGTGCTTCCAAAAGAAGAGCCCCAGTGCAGGTGGGCCAAATCTCATGGGAGAGCCAGGTGGCTTCCTGTACACAAGAGCCTGTGTCCCCCCAAGGACAGGAGTACTCTGCTGTTAAATCATGGAATCATGGAATTCCAGGCTGGAAGGAATGTCAAGGGTCATCTGGGCCAGCTGCTCTTGGCAGAGAGCAAGACAGAACATCTAGACAGGATGGCCCTGGCCAGACAAAACTTAAAAGTGTCCAGTGTTGGGGAATCCACTGCTTCCATGGGGACATTATTCCAATGGCTGACTGTTCTCATCATGAAACATTTCCCTTTGCTATCCCAAATTTCCCCAGCAGTAACTTGTACCCATTTTCCCTCATCTCTTCCGTGTGGCTTCTTGTGAAGAGGGAGTCTCCATCCAGCATTTTTATACTCAGATCAAATTATTTGCCAGCTTTCTCATTCTCACAATATCCATGATTTAGAGGATTCTGGGGCAAAGTATTTCATGAAAATACACAGCCACAAATAATTGGGGTGGATCTGATCCCCCTAAAAAAAAATAGATTTGGGGTAGATCATAGAACAAGGCATAAAATCTGATTTGGAAAAGTAATTAAATAGGCCTTTGGAGAAAGGAAGAGGGAAGGGGAAGAGGAAAGGGGAAGGGGAAGAGGAAAGGGGAAGGGGAAAGGAGAAAGGGGGAAGGGGAAGGGGAAGGAGAAGGGGAAGGGGAAGGGATCAGAATAAAAAACCCAAAAGCCAACAGGTCCTATTGAAATGGTAAAGTTTTTTGGGATTCCTCTAAATAAAATCAAAACAGTAATTTTCACTCTTCACAGGCAAATGATATTGCAGAAGGGAACGTTTCAGCAGCAAAACTATCTGGAAATCAAAATGGATTTGAATTTTTCAAAAAATCTACAGTTAATTCTGAACTGATCACTTGCTTGGGAGTTTTCCCATCTCTGTGAAATCCCCCAAAGGTAGATTGTGAGTCCTTGTATTCCTATATTTCCATGATCCTTTGACAAATCCACCTTTTACCAATGTCAGAACATTTCTAAGAGGAGATGTTCAGCCTCACAGAGGAATAATTTCAGCAGGCCTGATATGACAGGACAGCCCACATGTCTTTTGTTTTTTTGAATTTTCCAACTCAGGACTTCAAAATCCCATAGAAACAGGTTCAGATAGGGTTGAAATGGCAAAAGCAGCAGGGATGAGGAGAGGAGGGTTTGCCAATAGAGAAGGGAGGCTGGAATGGACATCCCCATTAATTTCTTTCTCTTTCCACAACCTCCTCTGTTCTGGACTTGCAGGTCTTTCTTCACATAAATTCCAGTTCAAATGTGAAAGACAAGGAAGGATGATTTCAGTTGGGTGCCAAGAGAACAACAAAACAGGTTCTCAAAACCTGGGGAAGTGGGAAGTAAAAGCGGCAGAGAGAGGCTGGGTGCAAAGAGATCTTGGTTCTTGCTGGGACAGGATTAAAACCTGGGAATAACCAAGAAATATGTAAAAGACTGAGTCTCCTGCTCATAGAATGCTGAACCACTGGGAGCTGGGGAGCAGTGAGAGGGCCTTTGCCACCAGGATCTGCACAGATTATTTCAAGAAATTACAAATCAGTTTCTCTGCTGTTTAAAACTAGATGTAAGAAATATCTGCTTGCTGGAACTCAGACTCCCATGATCACAAAATTGGTGCTACCACCAGATGCAGCCCCTGAGAACCTTTACAGGAAAGCAATAAAAGTGGCAAGAAGAGCTTTGAGAGCTGAAAACAAAATTGAGCTCTTATCTTCTTTGATATTCCATTTTGCCTGCAACAGTTTACAAAATAATCTCAACTTTACATTTCTTTGTCACCCGTATTTAAAGATATGGCATACTGAGGTGAAATCCCTGCCTGCATTAAAGGAGACTTTTCTGAAAGCACTGCAAGACATCACAGGGGGAGGTGAAATCCGAGACAAAAAGTGAGGGCTGAAAGACAACCTCAGCCACCGGCAAGTTTTGTGAGGTTGGGTTTTTTTCTTCTTAAGAAAATACCAACCTTTCTAAACGTGAGATATATGAGGACTTGGTGCCCTTACCAAATGAGTAAGTGTGAGAGAGAGAAGTGGAAAGCAGGCCTAGGGGGAAGTATGATCCCTGGCTGTTAATGGATACACAGAATGCAGTGCCAGGATAATCAGAGGGAGTCTGTTGGAGAAGAGGGATGTGTGGCACACCAATTACCGACAGCAGGGAAAATTGAAAGGAATTACATTCAGGGGAGTGTGAAATGTGAAAGTCAAGGAAATAAATTAGACGTTGTATGACCTCTAGTGCAATATGTGGAGAACTAATACATTTAACCTAGTTGTAATCATGTTGTAGCCAGGCTGCATTAGGAACTTTTTCATTTACATTTTCCTCTCTATGGCTCCGTGCTCAACTTTTGGAAACAGGGAATAGCACTGCAACAGAGAGAGGTGGTTCTGGAAAGGGAACAAAACAGCCAAGCTCAGAAATTACTAATGGTGCACCACTCCAATCTGATAACATTAAATATCAGGGTCGCCAGGGGTTTCCTCAGAGAAATAAAAAAAGACAATATATCAGCTGCAAACTCTGCTCTGTCGTAATAGGGTAAAATACCTACAGAATAAAAATTATCTCTGTGGAAGTATCTTTGCTAGGATCAGTGTGGGGGGTGGAGTGACTTAAAGTGCTTGAAGATGTGACTGAGGAGCCTGAAGTACAAAGAGATTTCTTTAATGAAACCATGGATTTGAGCTGTCATCTGTCTTTAAGAATCTAAAAATGGTAAAAAGTCTGACTAGAGAAAAGTAAAAGTCTTTGAGAAGCACCTGTTGATGTGATCATACAGGAGTTCTGAAAGTTCCAAAGCCTGCCTGGTGCCTAATTTGAGTATTTCAAGGCAGTTTATGTCCATAACTTTTTGTCCTAAGCATCACAGGCTCAGAAGACTGTGTCCTCTTTGCAAAACCCTTTTCTTTTGTCCTGTCTTCAGTATAAACAGCTGCCATTCTTTCTTTATTTTTGCCTTGTGATTTCTGCAAATCATTGTGTCTGTGCCCCACTTGATTTCTGTTCCTAAAATGAGAACAGATGTTCCTAAAATGGTTAAGATAACATTAAAATGGCTTTTAGTAGATATGAAATTTCTTCAGTTTCCATCATGAGTTCAGTTCAAGCAGAACTGGGACTTATCTGCTTGTCAGAAAAAAAAAAACCCAAACAACAAAATCCCCCATCCTCTGAAAATGAATTGGTAAAGGTACCTGTTGGAGATGGTTCATGCATTTTGGGGAAGGAGAGGAAGATTTAAGAAAAGAAATCCAGTCCTGTGGTGCTGTTACAATGCACAAAATGTCTCTTTTGTCTCCAGAGATCTCCATCACAAACAGAAACAAAGGATTTTCTGTTGTGGACATCTAGAAAGCGGGTGGGAGAGGTCAAATGTCTCAGAACTTATTTGTGTGTCACTATGGAGCTCAGTTACAAATTTGATGCAATGACTTAAAAGATTTTACTCTGCTACTGGTAGTTGTTAATTGTTATGGATATGTCTGGCTCAAAAAAGAAATCTTGACGTTGTGTACCTTTCTGAAAGGCTGGCACAAATAATTGCTGTGCACCCTAATCCTGATTAAATAAAGTTCCAGCACTGCTAAACTAGACCTCACTTAAAGGCTTTCTTGGCCCTGAATGAGTTCTGAGCAACCTAGCTCCCGTGGCCTCTTGTATTTAACTAAACTTTGCCTGATCCTTCTTAAAACAGATGGAAAACCCAATGTTTCCTGTCCTCGTAATTACAAAGAATCCCAGAATCCCAGAACAATCTGGACTGGAAGGGATTTTAGGGATCACCCAGTCCCACCCCTGCCATGGACAGGGACACCTTCCACTGTCCCAGGCTGCTCCAAGCTCCATCCAACCTGGCCTTGGACACTGCCAGGGATCCAGGGGCAGCCACAGCTGCTCTGGGCACCCTGTGCCAGGGCCTGCCCACCCTCCCAGGGAACAATTCCTTCCCAATATCCCATCTATCCCTGCCCTCTGGCAGTGGGAAGCCATTCCCCCTTGTCCTGCCACTCCATGCCTCGGAAATAATCTCTCTCCATATTTCTTGTCAGCTCCTTCAGGTGCTGCAAGGCCACCCTTAGGTCACCCAGAACCTTCTCTACTCCAGGCAGTTCTCACATCAGAATACTCTGATTGGAATATTAGGAACAATAGGAAATATAACTTTACTAAGCACTTTCTACATACTTCTGAAATAAATTTTATCTAAAATATACCATAAGCCACACACAATATCCAAAGGATTTCCAATTACTTTTGTTTGAAAGTCTTCTTGTATTTGGATGAGGCATGAATACCAAATTAATACATCTTTGCCAGCTGTGTCTCCTCAGATAAGAAAGTCATTTTGGTTTTTAATTTGGAACTTATGCAGGTTGCCCATTTCTGTCCCTTTCCCTAGATCATGCTGCTTTTTTCCAAAGAACAAATGAACTTTCACAATTAAAAACCAGACCAGTTTGCTCAGAAAATCGATCCATCCTATGATCTCTCAAAGCACAGTTTTCACACCAAACCATTCTCCTCCCAAACATCTCCAGGTTCTCATGTCCTTTCTGGGGATTTACACCATGGCTCTGGGTTTGACAATGAGGTGTGCAAGTGCTCTTCCCAAATCAAAAAATCCCAGAACCCCAGGATGGGTCAGGCTGGAAGGGCCCTCAGAGAGTCACCATGTTCCACCTGGGTGCTCCAGCAGGGCCATCCCAAAAAATCCCAGAGTCCCGGGGTGGGTCAGGCTGGAAGGGCCCTCAGAGAGTCACCATGTTCCACCTGGGTGCTCCAGCAGGGCCATCCCAGAGCCCAGGGCACAGCAGTGTGTGCACACAGCTCTGGAACAGCCCCAGGGAGGAGACTCCACAGCCTCTCTGCACAATCTGCTCAGGGCTGGGCACTATTCCTGCCTGACACTCCAGGTCCTTCTGAACATCCCAGGCGGAAGCACAGGAATCTTAAATCCTAAAAACATAGGAAAATCCATATGACCTGCTAAGCCTTTCTCACTAAAATTATAGCAAATGGTACAATATCCATTCTCGGATTTATTTATTTTTATATTTTTATGTTCCTGCCATATACTGAGGGAACTTTGTTTCCTCTGTGTACTTTTTTGTACAAACTTATCTTGGTTTGCTGGCAAAACAGAATTTGACAACAGAAAAATTGGGAAATTAATGTATCTGTGCCTTTGTGTGACTGCCAACCCCATTCGGAGAAATTGGCCCTGTCTCTAATCTTGAATATTGATGTACAAGCTTCACCCACTCAGCTGCTGAATCCTTTTCTTCAGCTTTCAAAAGACCTGTGGATTCAATCACAAGATTTTCCTTGGGAAGAAGATAACAACAATGTGTCCACTAAGGCAGAGGCAGCATCACAGGAAGGGAAATCCACCAGAGAAAATTCGACAAATGGGCATAAAAAAAGAACTGAAAGAGTGCAAGTAAAAAAACAGCATTTCATTGAAAGAAGGTTGAAATATAAAATATGGCCAGGATATGGAAAAAGCTAAAGTACAATTTGTGACAGGCAGAGAGGGATCGAGGGCAAAATTTGGTGATGATGACGCCTTAAATGGCTACCTAGAAACAGAGACTAGACCGGAATAAAGGAATAAAGGAATAAAGGAATAAAGGAGGGATTTATTGGAAAGGCCNAAGATGAAGGTTTGCAGTTGTTGGGCCCAGGAGGGTCTGGGTGTCCTTGGAGAGCGAGCTGGAGAGGCTTTGTTATGTCAGTGTGAGCATGAGAGAACAGCACTGAACGAGCTCCAGGGACCTGCAGAGTCACACTGGGCACTGCAGGGTTGGAAACAATATAAAAGTTTAAACCTAAGGCATCAATGACATGGAGCTGAGTGGTTGGGTCACACACTGGAGGGGAGGGATGAGGCATCCAGAGGAACCTGGACAGGCTGGAGAATGGGCCCATGGGGACCTTTTGAAGTTCAACAGGGCGAAGTGCTGGTCCTGCACCTGGATTGTGGCAATCCCAGACATGAGCACAGACTGGGACAAGGGGGCATTGAGGGCACCCTGCAGAGGGTTGGAGGTTTTCATAGATGAGCCAGAACCATGCACTGGTGGCCAGAAAGTCGACAGTGCCCTGGGCTGAGCCCCAGCGTGGGCAGCAGGGGAGGGATGGGGATTGTGCCCCTGTGCCCTGCTCAGGTGAGACTCCACCTGCAGAGCTGCCCCAGCCCTGGGGCCCAGCACAGGCAGGACATGGAGCTGCTGCAGAGAGTCCAGGGGAGGCACCAGGATGAGCAGAGGGATGGAGCAGCTCTGCTGGGAGGAAAGGCTGGGAGAGCTGGGATTGTTCACCTGGAGAAGAGAAGGCTCCAGGGAGACCTTACAGCAGGCAACCAGTACCTAAAGGGGGTCACAGGAGAGCTGGAGAGGGACTATTTACAAGCACCTGGAGCAACAAGACACAGGGAATGGCTTCCCACTGCCAGAGGGCAGGGATAGATGGGATATTGGGAAGGAATTGTTCCCTGGGAGGGTGATGAGGCTGCCCCTGGATTCCTGGAAATGTCCAAGGCCAGGATGGATGGGGCTTGGAGAAACCTGGGCTAGTGGAAGGTTCCCTGCCCATGGCAGGGCGTGGCACTGGATGGGCTTTAAGGTCCCTTCCAAACCAAGCCATTATATAATTTCATGAATCTATTAGTCTGTGAGTCCAGGCTTCTGTAGGAAGAGGAAAGAGCAGCATGAAATCTGGAATTGAAGATACAGCTGCTGACTTTCCACTTTTGCAGAAGGCAAGACTTGAGGCATTCTATGAGCTCCAGGCCATTTCTGGATATGATACTATTTTCACTAATAAACTTGCTTATTAAAATATTTACATTCTCATTCTCCACTCTATGATTCTAACCATGGCAATTTCTAATACTGATGTGCAATTTGGGAAATCTGCCTTTTAACACATTTAAAGAGAGTAACGAGTAACTGGTTTTTTCAACCTGTGCAAAAAGAAGGGGATGTTTAGAAGTTGTCTCCATGATGCACAAAATGTTTGTTGTAAACACCCCACGCTGCATAAGGAATGTTGTAGGGACTGTAGAAGGAGGCACTGGAAGAGCAATAGCCTTGTGAGGGAATGATAATTAATCTAAGCAGGCACTTGGTGTCCTGGGGTGAAAGCAAGCTCCCCCAATTAATCAGTGTGACATCCAGAGGTCACTCGCCAGCTCTTCAGACATCTTTGCATCTCTGGATATGAAGGTGAGGAGACACATGATGAAATTGGATCCCGTGGCTTCCTCCTCGGTGCTGACCTTTGCTGGAACCTGCTCTGAGGAGGCTGCCAGCTGCTCTTCCAGGGGTTTGGGCTGGAGAACACACAGGTGCTCTCTGTGTTGGCTGTAACCTCTATCTGCTGCGAGGGGCAGGCTCTGCTCTCAGCAGATCAGCACCTTATCAGCACAGCCTTCAGGCAGCCGTGGGGCTCAGTGGCCGAGGAATAACAGGGAAGAAGCACAGAGGAAGTGTCAAAGCCTGAGCCATGTTTGCATGGACATTTGGAACCTTTGTCCCCTTCCTACACAAACCCCAACAGTGCACAATAACTTTCCTCCCTCTCCCACAGCTCCTCTGCTGAGTCCTCCCTGCCAACCTCCCCATCCTGTCAGTGGGACACTCATCCACCACTGTCAGCCAAGCAGCCTGCCCTGCATCCTTCCCCACCTTCCTCACGCTCTTCCCCCTTCCTGGAGCCCTAGAAAACCAAATACTCAACTTCTAAAAATACTCTGATAAGTTATGAAAAGCACTGGTCTTGTAAACCAAAGAGTGAGTGTCACCTATAAGTAAAACTTTGTAAAAAGAAAGACTTTGTAAAATCATAACTCCAAGCTGTTACTTAAGCTAAGTAAAAAAAAGCTATAAAAGAGTGACTCAACTAAAATAAGTGAAACAAACTACATAAATACCTCGTGTCCACACCATGAGATATAGTAGTTAGTTAATCTAAATTTTTTGTACCTTAAAACGATATAAACTAATAACCAACTAACAACATAAAAAACCCGAGGTATTATCAATAAAGTTCCTCCTTTACACCTGCCTAAAAACTCTGCTTCACTTCATAACTTCATATCTCAACAAGTGACAACTACACCTCTTCTGGAACTCCACAGAACATATCAGAAAAAAGGACTTAAAGCTCCACCTCCAGCCCCCAACACTGGCATTTTTACATTGATAACCCTCAAAAAGTTTCAGAACAAGTGGTGTTTGTAACAGACTTAACCCCCAACCAAGAAATTCCCTGTAATACAAATGGGGGGAAAAAAAGGAAACAAAAAAAAAAAAGGAAAAGGAAATAAATATAGTTGGGACACATCTAATTTCCTTCACATTAAGCTGAAGGGTGTTAAACAGCTTTACTTCCAAAGGCATAAGGAAGGTAAGGAAAGGATTCGAGTAGGGAAGAGAGAAAAGAGTCTACAGGGAGCCCTGAGGGTTTAGGATTTTCAATTAGGAGAGGATGGGAAAGATAATTTGAAGGAAATCAGGCACTCAGAGTTTGAAGAAAGGATGTGGAATGCCCTCAAGTGAGAGAGCTCCCAGGCAGAGACTTTGTCCTGGAGAACTCCCTCCCCGCAGATGCTGGGCATGCGAAACAGCTATCAGGGAGCTAATGGAATATTTGGGGAGCTACTTCTTCCATCAACATATGGGCATCCTAGAGATCCTTATTCACCTCTTTTTCCCTCCAGGAGGCTGAATATTGGTAAGCAGTAATTGTAGGGGTTTTTAATCATACGAGTGATAATAACCATAACCGTTCCCAAAAAGTTTCTTTGCTTATTATCGTGCTGCCACAGCTACAGCTAATGTGGTGCAATAACTGACTTCTGTGACTTCCATATGGTAATTTTAATCTTTTATTTGCTATTCTGAGATGACCACAAGGAAAAACTTCTGGAAGGGATTTCTTTTTACTCCCTCAGTCCTGCCCCTGATGAAATACAGTAGGACTGGATACATCTAAAATGTCAGTGTGAACTGGGACTGCTTTATTAAACATGTGACTTTCTGAAGTTCTACCATCCAATCAATTTTCCGTAAGCCAGACAGAGATGTTTTCCAGTCTGTATAAAATAATTATGACCTTTACAGTCCTCTTTAGTTATGACTGTCTTCTGAATATTTCAGGATTTGCTGGTTTACCCAGCTTGTTTGGCTTGTGGGAGAGTTTTAACTAATGAGAAGGGTCTGGAGGGGCCATGTAAGGAGCAGCTGAGGGCACTTGGCTTGTTCAGCTGGAGAAGAGGAGACTGAGGGCAGAGTTTATCAGGACCCGCAGCTCCTCCTGAGGGGCATCTCTGATCTCTGTGACAGGGACAGGACCCAGGGAATGGCTGGAGCTGGGCCAGGGGAGGGTCAGGCTGGAGATCAGGGAAAGGTTCTTCCCTCAGAGGGTGCTGGGCACTGCCCAGGCTCCCCAGGGAATGGGCACAGCCCCGAGGCTGCCAGAGCTCCAGGAGAGTTTGGACAATGCTCTCAGGGATGCACAGGGTGGGATTGTTGGGGTGTCTGTGCAGGGCCAGGGGTTGGACTGGATGATCCTGGTGGGTCCCTTCCAGCTCAGGATATTCTGTGATTCTGATTCTGTAAAGCACAAACGGAGACTCAGGAAATTCCAGTTGACCAAAGAAGTTCTCTGCTCTGGACAAGATCAAATGCTGGGACAGGCTGGCCAGAGGGTTATGGTGTCTTCATCCTTGGAGATACCCAACTGGGCAACTTGCTTTCCCTAGCTCTGAGCAGGAGAATTGGACAGGGTGACCTTCAGAGGTATCTTCCAACCTCTGTTTCGCAGGTATTTTGTTAGAGATGTCAGATCTCAAAGTATGTCAGTTCTGGGTGTTTCTTCCATGAAATCCCAAGGTCCACATTCATCCCACATAACTTCAGGCAATTCAGTTAAAAACCTGGATGTGTCTCAAGTTCTGATAACACAGACAGAAGCACTCATAGAAGAAATCTGAAATCTCCTTTAGCACTTCAAAGCAAGGGCAGGTGCATCAAAATCAGCAACATTATGTAACAACTTTGGAAGAGCTGTTGCTTTTTAAAGAATACCTAGAGAAATTACACAAGAGACTAAGTTTTTGATCTATTTCCAGTTTGAAGCAAGGCAGATCAATCTCCTCTCTTTACATTTCCACCTCTGGAAATCTTTTCCTGTAAAGGCTGCAGAGTTGTGTCTTTAATGGGTCCAGGAGTGCCAGCCAGGCATCAAGGCATCATCACGAGCAACACTGATCCCTTCCAAAAGCTTCTCTGCATTTCAAATTGTGCCACTCAATTGATAATCTCTATAAAAACGTTCTAGTCATGTCAAAAGCAGAATTCCTGGCTCATTCAAGTCCATGAGCAAGTTTTAATATGCTTAAGTCATGTAAGGGTGATCGTTGGCTTATGCCAACTTGTGTCTTGACAAAAGCTTAAAATGCAGCTTTCTGAGATATTTTTTCATGAAGTCTTTAAGGGGAGAGTTTTAGGACTGACAGAGGAGATATAACTCATCTTTTTTAGGCTATTGGGTTACCACCAGGGTTTATATAAGACAGGTGTGAGGGATAAAATTAGTCAATTACTGAAAAATAAAGAGCAATTCAAAGAGGACTTCTCTGGGTTATAGCCCCCAGCTGCTGGTGCACAGCCTGGAAAATAACTATCTCAATTATCAACTTGGCACCAAGAGTGATGTTTGTGAGTCACAATTAAAGCCAGTTCTTTGAACTGGCCTTGCTGTGCTTTATGACCAGGAACCTGCAGGTGAGCACCAAGTTTCACTTTTAAGACCTGCTCCATAATTTAAGCCAGAGGAACATCTAACATGCACTTCTGTGCATTCAGCAGAGACCTGGCTGCCTTGTTCCATGAAAAAATGCAGAAAAAGAGAGAATCCTTCAATTTAAAGGGGATATTTTTAGAGGTGCCTCATTCTGTCATATTTTTCTTGTTACTTTATTACTGCATTAACAACTTTAAAAAGTCTTTTGAGCTACTTCACTCTATTTGTCTAATTACCTAGGTTTCTTTTCTGGAACTAGCACTATAAAACACACTCCAAGCACTGGAATGAAGTCGTTAATCAAATTGCAAATTTAACTGTCACGGGGAGCAACAAAAAACTGGCAGGAATAGATGGTGGGTGGTAGGAAAGTGTTTCTGGCAAAGCATGACTTGACTCGCGATGTTTTGCAAACAAGGCACAACTTCCTGCAAATTATTCCTCATCTCAGGTGTCTGGGTAGGAACAGAGCTCTGCAAAAGTGGAGGTACAAAGTCTAAGAGCATTTTAGACTTAGGACATTGTTAATTTTGGATGTACACGGACCAAAATATAGAAGCAAGTGGTTCCTGAGCCACAGAGCCACCCAGATCTTCCCCAGGCCATTGAGCAGATCATATCCTGCCTCTCGTGAAACGAGACTCTGAAGCAGTGCTTTACTGAGATACATTAGCAGTTTTTCTTCTATCCATCTATAGATTTTTATACACTTTTTATTAATTTAAGTGTCTTTATTGTCTTTTTCCTTTTGCTAAATTTGAGTAAAAACGGCCGGTAAGGTTAAGAGTTTTAGGGAAATGGCAAGCAAACACATGTAAGCATTCCATTTTCTTGGAAAATCAGGTTGAAAATGACCAATTTGTTCCCCTGTTTTGTACACAATCAACCACCACAAATATTACTGATTTTGATTGTGTTCTCAGTTCTGAGACGTTCTCACTCTTCCACCCTTGTTCTCTACAACATCTTCTACATCTAAACCCTGTGAACTGGAAGTCTGCATATAACTTGTCTGGTGACAACTCACCAGTAAGAAGAAAGAAATATTTTTCTTATAATACCAAGGAAATTAATCCTTACTATTTAGCCACTTTCCAGTCCACTTTCCACTGTCTTAGCTATCCACTCAGATAAAACATGCACTGCAATTTAAAAGGAAATCTATTCCAAGGGAGTTTCATTAATACACACCCTTCTCAGTTAATGCAGTGCTCTGAAAGCAATATATTGAGCAATATCTGAGTGATTCGGTGCTGGAGCGTTAATCCTGTGGGAATGGCACGTTAATAGTCTTGTTTGGATTGAACATCATTCATCCAGAGCATGTCATTCACAATTCATTGCAGATATCTGATATCAGCAATTAACGTGGATGAATTTGCTTAAAAGAAGCCCTGGGTGTATCATAGATCATTTTCCATCTCCGCAGGCAATGGAAACTGTATGATACCAAGTCTGACTCCTCTAATTCTTAACCTAGTTTAGGCTTAACTGAATTGAGCCAAATTTGCAGAGAGAAGGGTCTAGAAGAGTTCTGGATTCACTCTACTACAACTTAGGAAGCAGGCTGGTGGAAGTTTCAAGCTTTGCTTTTTGTTTTGATCAAAACATTTCTTGCTGAAAAATTGGTAAAGAGACAGATATTTCCCAAACCAAGCCATAGGTCTCCAGCAGGACTGAATCACTGAGAAATTGGACTGCTGGAAGGAGGGGGAGAGGGGAGGAATGCATGAAAAAGAAAGAGACCTTTCAACTTGGAAAGCATCCCTCCAAAATATCCACATTTATTGTCAAAAAGATTGACTAGCATGCTGCTCCTTGGCAGAGTTGTGACATTTTTATACATCAGCGTTATGAAAGATTCAAGTTACGTTTCCTGTCATCTTTCCTCAGTGGCTTTGATGCTGGCTTGCTTTAAAGTCAAATCAAAAGCACCAGAGGGGCAGTCAAAGGCCTGTTGTCTGTGTAAAGTCCTGTTTCCCTGCTGAAACAGCTCTGGGAGAGGCCTGGAGTGATCCCCGCTTTGAAGGGAGGGAAGCAGGAGTTCAGTTCTGAAGGGATCTCGAGTGCTGCTGTCCCCAGCACAGCAGGGTCCCTCAGGTGTTCAGGGACTGACCTCAGCCACATCGTTTGAGTGAGCTGGGAAGTGGTGCCAGGTGATTCAAGGATGGTGGGATGAGAAGGAAAGCACAGATCAAAGGGGGATTCACACAGGGACTGGCGGAAAGGAAAGGGTGGAAAGGAAAGGGTGGAAAGAGATCCACAAAAGGGGATGGCAGAAGAGAATCAGGATGAAGTGGTTCCTGGTCTTGTCTGTGCCACATGGGAGTAGGACTTCTTTATGTTTTAGAACTGGGAGCCAGACTCTGTACAAGAAGGATGTGGATCTTTTGGACCAAGTCCAGAGGGGAGCACACAGATCCTTTGAGAGCTGGAGCCCCTCTGCTCCAGAGCCAGATTGGGAGAGCTGGGGCTGTTCACCTGGAAAAGAGAAGGCTCCAGGGAGAGCTCAGAGCTCCTTCCAGTGCCTAAGGAGGGTTTATATAGAACAGAGAAAGGGATTTTTACATAAGCAGACAGTGATAGGGCAAGGGGGGCTGGTTTTAAACTAGAAGAGGAGAGATTTAGGTGAGACATTAGGAAGGAATTGTTCCCTGTGAGGGTGGGCAGGCCCTGGCACAGGGTGCCCAGAGAAGCTGTGGCTGCCCCTGGATCCCTGGAAGTGTCCAAGGCCAGGTTGGACAGGGCTTGGAGCAGCCTGGACTAGTGGAAGGTGTCCCTGCCCATTGCAGGGGGTGGCACTGGATGGGCTTTAAGGTCCCTCTAACCCAAAGCTGTCAGGGATTCTATGAATTCCTGTCCTATAAAGAAATCCTGAGGGATTTGTGGTTGTTGGTGTCCTCCATTGCATCCTGCAGATGTTTGTGGCTTTTGTCCTTAGGAGTTAGTGCTCCTGCCTTTGTGCTGACTGCACAGAAGGACAGGAAAGGAAGCCTGGAAAGGAAGATTGAAAGAAAATTGAGATCTGCACACGCAGAGAGTAAGAATGAGACCAGAAAGGACAGAACTTCAACTCACTGGACTTGTTAAGGGATAGATGTGATGTGCAAGGTGTGCCCAAAGTGTCCAGTCTGGCACAATCTCTGCCAAAACACTGCAACTTCAAATCCATGTCAGGATATCCCTGTCCTAGGGTCATTTGAAAATGTTTCATAGAATTACAGCAACAGAGAATGGTTTGGAAGAGACATTAAAGCCCATCCCATTCCACCCCCTGCCACGATCAGGGGCACCTCCCACTCTCCCAGGTTGATCCAAGCCCTGTCCAACACAGCCTTGAGAACATCAGAGCATTTTCACAGTGGAATATTGGGTTTGCTGTTCCACTGTTGTGGGTTTAGGTCAACATCAGGCACCCAGAAACTGGATTTTTTTGTCATGAGGAATGATCTGCTATGCATACTCTGAAGAGAGCATAGAAATGTGAATTGGCAGCTTTATCCCTCTACAAAAAGTGTCCAAAATACTGGATTGAAACTGATGCCTTAGGTTTTAATTTTTATAAATTAAAAACCCAGCCCTGCAGTGCCCAGTGTAACTCTGCAGCTCCCTGGAGCTCGTTCAGTGCTGTTCTCTCATGCTCACACTGACATAACAAAGCCTCTCCAGCTCGCTCTCCAAGGACACCCAGACCCTCCTGGGCCCAACAACTGCAAACCTTCATCTTGGGGAGAGCTTGGGGGCAAGCTTGGGCAAATTCCATCCTTGCCTGGCTTCTGCTTGGGCAATTGATGCTGATATCAAAGTGGGAAGAACTCGGGAGCTGTCATTGTCCATTTTGGGATGCACTGAGGCAGGAGCCTCTGGAGCCCAGAGTGTGACCTCTGAAGGCCTTTCCAATCAATCCCTCCTTTATTCCTTTATTCCTGTCTAGTCTCTGTTTCTAGGTAGCCATTTAAGGCATCAAAACAATAACTAAAACCATTCTCAACATGAACCTTTGTAATAGGAATGCTAATAAGGACAGTTTACAACACATTACTGGGTAACTTAGATGTGCAGGAGCATATTTTAATCTACCCAATGTCCCCAAAATTCAACATTTACAGTAAAAAAGCAAGTTTAATTACAAAGCAGTTGGTTTTTAATTGAGAAACAGAAATGATGATTCTGAACAAAGCTGAACAACTTTCCTTTTATTACAGCCCCTGTAATATCATGTTGCTCCCATTTTGTTCTGAGGAAATCACAACACTTCAATCAAATCTGTCTCCTCGTTGCAAATATCACATTAACAATGTCATGGATGTGCTCTTGAGTTAAAGTTGTGTATTCACATTTTAGGCCTGGGCTGAGCTCAAAAAGGTTTTTTGCCTCTTCCCAAAAAGGAAATAATGATCATGGATAATTCCAAGGAAAATAATTTACCTTACTTTCCCCCAGCACTCCTTGCACATTGGCTAAAGTAAAAAAATATTTTGTGTGATTTGAAAACTCAGAAGTTCACTGATTTATTTGTGTTCTCATTGGAGAAATCTGAAGATCTTTGTTTTTGATTTATTTTCTGCCCCAAAAGACCGTATTTGCTGTCTCTCCAGGCAGACTGGGCCAGTGCATAACCAGTGGGACTCTCGTGCTGGTCTGCTCAGTGTAATTTTGCTGCTGCCCAGGAGCAAGGAGGAGAACTGCAATTCCAAGATGGATTTGTGCTAAATCCAGCCATGCAGATTAATTATTATGGATTGCTCCAGGATGTATCTTAAACTTCACTCAAGTCCATTATATTATAGTTGGAAATAGAAAGTGAGATTTAGAAGTAAGGCCATAATTCCTTTTTTTATCATTATTTTTTAACCAAATCCAGTTTGTCACATGTTGAATTTCATACCTATAGAGAATATTTGGGATAGAAAACCCTAGGCTGTGTAAACAGAGGAAACAAAATGGCTCCCAACACAGATAATAGGTGAACATTTATTAGAATTAAACACTTAAATGTGGCTAATTAACTTATTAACCTTCACATTAATGATTATATTTCACACTGTGCACTACACTGCTGTGGTTCATGGGTTCCTTAATTAAATCTGAGTCCACTGGTCTTACAAAGATTTCCCATTAATTCCACTATTATCATCCTGGGCTGATGGAAGGTGTCCCTGCCCATGGCAGGGTTGGAAGGAAATGAGCTTTAAGATCCCTTCCAGCCCAAACCAGTGTGGGATTCTGTGATTGTAAGTTCCCCAAAATGGTGGGAAACATACCACAAAATATTCCTCAAGATCCTCGTGGTTACTCCTGTCTCTGGCAGAGCAGGGCTCGCCTTTAGTCACTCCTTCAGAAACATGGAACCCTGCTGCATTTAATTAAGAGTCTATTTAAAGTATTTAGGAAGCAAAAGGCCTGGGAAGAGCTTTGTGACAGTGATTAAAGTTTCCACTGGCTCCAGGTGCTCACCTGTCCCTAGCTCTGTGCTCTCCCACCTCGGAATGCATCTCCTGCGTCCTGTTCAGAGCTCTGCAGTGGCCAATTCCAATTAAAATTCCTGCTTTAACACCTCACTTCTGTGTGGTTTTCTGCCTTTCCTTCCCCAGTTTACTTCTAGACCGGGATCAATACTCACATTTCATGGGAATGGTGGGATTTGCTCTGAGTTTGGACTTGAAGATCTTGGAAGCTTTTTCTAGCTGTAATGATTCCATGAATATTTGGGAATCTCACTCTGGAAATCTCTCTTGTTTGACAAAAGCAAACACAAACAAACAAACAAAAAAAAAAGTGCAATTATTTGAGCTGCAAAATGTCCAATACTCTGTGTATGATAATTGTGTAATATTTTGGCCTCATATAATTAAATACTACTGTTAGTATATTAAATAACTGCTCTGGCTGAAATACTATAAACACCAGAGAACTCAGTTATCAACTCTATAGCATTGGTATAATCCCAATCACTTTCTTCTGGGGCACAAACCACCCCAAGCAAGGTCTGCAGCACCTCAAAGCCCAAATTTTCCCCCTGGAATGTAAACCAGGTTTATAATCCTAATGCATCACCCTGTTCCTCAGATGTGAACATTGTCAGCCTGAGCCTGGAAGAGACAAAACCTCCTAAATCATCTTTTCCTGGAATCATAAAAAAGAAAGAAAAAGTTAATTACTGACTCTCAAGATGTATGAGAGGTTTTTAAGTGTAACTATTCAATGACAGAAACAATTCCAGAAGTTATTGCAAAACTGGTGACAGGAGATTTATGTCTTCTCAGGTTTTGCTCTTTTTCTCCTGGCTTCCATCCAGTTCACCAGGTACAGTTTGCTGCCAGGCTACGAGGCTATTAAAATAGCTTGATCATTTCTTTTTATAATCCATTTTTCTCAGTGTAAAGGATGAACTGCAACATTTTGAGATTTTCTATTTGTTGATCTCATTGAAAATATGAGTCAGTGCTCCATAAAACATCACAAACTTCCTGGTTTTGGCATTAATACTCCTCCCATTTCCAGCAGTCATCCAGTGGTGCTTATTCTACCAGTTTATGAAGCTTCAAAGTGCACTGCAAACAGGGCCTGAATTGGAGAGAGAGGGGTATTGACACTTTTACCTTGCTTTTCATCACCTGTAGCTGAAAAGCTTTTTAATGTTCCTCTGTTTTGTGATTCTAACCCAAAATTGCAACTGAAAAGAATATAATTTTCAGGTAGAGAAACCTGCAATAATACAGAAATTAAACAGTAAGAGAAACACAGGCACAGACTCAATTTAATACTTCATAAGAAAACTGAGAAGCCCCTTTAATGCCATGTTAAGATACTGACTTGGAGCAGACTCCAGAGGAAAAAAATGTTCCCTAGGGACACCACTGATTATTCAGGAATTTTAGGCGCCAGCTGCTGATGTTCCCTCACCTCACTTGACTTCTCTGAGCAGAGTTACAGAACATAAAGAGTGAGAAGCAGTTTGTATTGACAGGACAGTGTAAACCAGCCTTTCCAAAGGGAATTCCCATTTTCCGAAAAGGTCTTTTGTTGTCCGTCACAGCATTCTTGTGGTGTTTGAATTTCACATCCAGCTGCTCACAGGATAAATGAAATTTCTCTCCTGGATATCTCCCCTCTGTGTGCCATCAAGCAGAGCAGAGTGGAATGACAGAGCAGTCGCAGCCCAATTTCCAACGCTTCCATCAGTGACCCCCTGGCAGTTCTGCTGATGGACACATCCCCGTGTTAAGCACCTCATCCTACAGACATTTACAGCCAAAAACTGCCCATCCTGGGCACTTGCTGCAGAGTTCCTGGGCAGTCCATCACATCTCCATGACAGAATAATGAACTGGTGCCAGGCACAGGCACCAATGTTTATTCATCCAGGATGGTCCCTCCTAAGAGTCCTGTTCACTCCGTGGGACAGTGATGGATGGCTCTGCAGACAGATCTGCTGCCACAAGTTTACCTTCATATGGATTTTGTTGTTTCCAGCCAGAGGTTAGAGAAAGGTCATCTGGCTTCTTTTTTTAACTGAAGTTCCTTTTTTTTTTTTTTTTACATCCTATTTGAATTTAGGCACCGAGCACAGGCAGAGAATCATGTAATCATGGAGTATCCAGAGTGGGAAGGGACCTACAAGGATCACTGAATCCAACCCCTGGCCCTGCACAGACACCCCAACAATCCCACCCTGTGCATCCCTGAGAGCATTGTCCAAACACTCTTGGAGCTCTGGCAGCCTCGGGGCTGTGCCCACTCCCTGGGGAGCCTGGGCAGTGCCCAGCACCCTCTGGGGGAAAAACCTTTCCCTGATCTCCAGCCTGACCCTCCCTGGCCCAGCACCAGCCATTCCAGGCATCCTGTCCCTGTCAGAGAGCAGAGATCAGAGATGCCCCTCAGGAGGAGCTGTGGATCCTGATAAACTCTGCCCTCAGTCTCCTCTTCTCCAGCTGAACAAACCAAGTGCCCTCAGCTGCTCCTTGTATGGCCCCTCCAGATCCTACAACCTTCTTGCACATGACCCCAAATCTCCTTTCCTTCCCGAGGAATTAATGGCAAGAACTCAGCCCAAGGTACAAAACTACTGAGGTGTTTCACCACCCCAATCCACAAGATTCTCATCCTAGGAAGGTCAGAAAGTTAGGGAAATTATGAAGAAACAGCTCTGGAAGATTGCAACCCAAGACCTGACTGGGAGTTAATTATGCAAAGGTGTAATCCAACCTTTTCTTTCATTTACTCAGGGGAATATATCTATAACTTAGGTACTACCAGCTTTTCTGTCTGCTGAGGGTCTGAAAATGCAGCTAAACATGTCCTGCTGCTGTTATGATCTGAAACTCAAATGCCAGCACTGTCACAGGTTTGTTTTCTGCTTCTGGGCAGACGTGCAAGGTAGAAATATATGAAGAAAACAGAAAAATTCAGGGGTTTGTTACTCCCTGTAGACTCCAAGAGGCTTCCACTTCTACCTTGGGCTCTGACCTGGGCTCTGCTCCTGGGCAGCTTTCCTACTGAAGAAATTCTCCTCTCTAATATCCATATTCGTTACATGTTCAGGTGATTTGTTAATGAATAAATGAATGGAAATATTTTGTCTAATCTATTTTGGTTTTAATTAGGAAGAAGGAAAGAATTTTAAAAATGCACAAAAAAGCTCCATGAATGTCGAGAACACAAAGAGCTTGAGACGTTGTCTCTCTAGTTTCAAACTCAGGAGGGTTTTAGAATTCAAACAAACAAAAGGAACATTTCTTGGTTTTCATTGGGATTTATTTTCAATGAAAAGCCACTGTTCATTAGGTAAAGCAGAAACAATGCTGAGCACAGATGAATCTCAAACAGTTTCATTAAAAATAACTTTCTCTGTGCATGGGGATGTAAATCTTCTTTCTGTATTGAGCTGTTTAGCAACTGGATATAGAAGAATCTTCTTTAGAAAGCTCTGAAAATCCTCTAGGTTTTGGGATCAGGATATGTACAGCTTCAACCAGCCCCCCAGTAATTTTCCATCACTATTTCATACCCACCCCTCTTGTCCCTCCTGGTGATTTTCCAGTTGAAGCCTTGGTCTGTTAATATGCACCATCTCATCAGCACAGGCTGTCTCTGCACTTTCACCTGCCTCATTTTTCTACAGACTTTTCACAGCCCTATGAGCCAAAGTTATTTATTAGTGCCATAACTGAGCTGAATCCTCCCTAAAACTGTTGAGGGGGGGTGGTAAGAATTTTGAGTTTGGTTTTTTGTTTGCTTTTTTTTTTCTTCTCCCACTTATCAGTGTTTTGGGTTTAGTGGAGTTGTTTGGTTTTTCCCCATAAAGGGACTACAGAGTGTCCAGGGAAGGGAATGGAGCTGGGGAAGGGGCTGGAGCACCAGGAGTGACTGAGGGAGCTGGGAAAGGAGCTCAGCCTGGAGAAAAGGAGGCTCAGGGGGGACCTTGTGGCTCTGCACAACTCCCTGACAGGAGGGGACATGGTTTAGTGACCATGGGAATGCTTGGTTAAAGGTTGGACTTGGAGTTCTTTTCCACCCTAAATGATTTTCTGTTCCTTTCATTTTATTCTTGTCCACACCCTTTCCCCTTCCAATTCCCCAGCTGAAAACCTTCCTTCCTTCATTCACATCTCTTACACAATAAAGGCAGTTTTCTCCACAGGACTATGAATAGAAAATTCCCTGACATTCACACAAACATGTGCAGGAGTAGACAAAAGAAATGAAGAAAACCAGACTGAAACAAATAAATAATGTGTGATACAGCTAAACCTGCATTAACCCCATGTTTAGAGAACATTCAGTGCCTTTTTGGAGAGTGCTTTGTTCAGTCTCTCTGGCTGATGGCAAAACCTCAGCTTCACGTCTCCAGGTAGGTGCTGTTCCTTTTCTTTTTGTGCCTCCAACTCCTGACTTCCCATTCAGGGGAGTGTCACCTGCTGCTTTTCACTCCTCTCCTTAGGGGAAGAGCCACACAGCTGCACCTATTGAGGAGAAGGATTCTCCCAAGAAACAGGCAGGCTTTCCACCTCTTTTCAGGATTGTAATGACTTGGCTATACAGCTGAAGATTTAGTTTTGTTCTCTGTATTCCCTTCACATTCTATTTTCAAATCAGCATCACTTCATTTGTGAGCTCTTGTTCTAAGCTAATGGCTGTGTTTGTGAGGGAGAAACCCATCTTGCGTTGGGTTTGGTTTGGGTGGGGGCGAGAGAAAAGCTGCTCGAAACATCTACGTCCAGCACAGAGCCAATCACTCAAGGCTCTGACCATGGGGAGGTTACTAGTGTTATAAATGCATATTGTATTATTGGCTTTTCGCAAATATTAAAATGAATGTCACATGTGTAATGTAAGAAAATGAAGTGGTATAAAAATATTTCAATTTAAAAAGTAGCGTGATGTCTTAAGATTATAACATATGTAGAATGTTTCTTTATGTAGTAAACTAAAGATAGCAAAGATGAGCAAGGAAATTCCCCAAATTCGTAGACTATCTGGCTGAAGGAAACATCGACAGGCCTCAGACCCTGGAATGAAAGATTTATCAATCAGAAGTGGAATGCAGGATAATTGAATCGGAGAAGACTTGGGACCCGAAGAAATACCAAAAAAGGAATAGTTTAATGATGCATAGAAATCTATGAATATGTATGAAACTCGGACATTTAACAGAAGAGGTTTGCTAGCTAAGGTGTGCCCCTGGCATCATGCCAAGCACACGGCCATATTAACTCTTTATTTCTGTCTCCTATTGTCCCTTTTATTAAACCCCTTATTAAACCTTTTAAAAATTTACCAAGAGTAAACCTTGTTTTTCACACTAGCCTAATTAGACAAGTCGGTAACGCCTCTGTGATGACATATTTAAGAAAGGGAAAAGCACGGGAAGTTCTCTTCTCCCAAGGGGTGGAGAGGTGGCTGCCAGGGCCCATCCCGGCGGGGGCTGTGCAGGCAGGGCCCTCCCCAGGCCAGGCCCGGCTGTGTGGTGCTGGCAGGGACCACGCGGCCTGCAGCGAGAGACATGGTGAGTAATTCCCCAATGCAGAGCCTGGACAAGATCAACCTCTCAACTGCAGCTTACAGACACCAACTTTCTTCCAAGCCAGAGGAAAAGGAAAAGTGAGGACACGTGAGGGGAACCAACATGGTGGCACCGAGGTCAGTGAGAAGGAGGAAAGGGAGGAGGAGCTCCAAGCGCCAGAGCTGAGATTCTCCTGCGAGCCATGAGAAGTATAATACAAAAAACTGTTTCCCTGTAATTCATGGGGTGCATGGGGGGATGCAGAGATCCACACACAGCCCAGGAAGAAGAGTACTCATGCCGGAGCGCGTGGAGACTGAAAAGCTGTAATCTAGTGAGGAACTCGAACAGAGAGAGATGAGCCTTGCTTTTAGAGATAGAGGAAGAGAGTCTTTACTGCCAAACTAGAACAGCTCATCCTTAAAAGACTAAACCCCGTGAACTGAAATGACCCACGCTTGACCTGTGGGAGGGACTCAATTGCAGCAGGTTTGGGTGGGACTGCTGCTTGTGGAAGTCAAAACCACACTAAAAAAGTCTGCAGAGAACTATCTCCCGTGGGAAGGATCCCAGGGCACAGTAGAAGAAATTCTTTTCCTTAAACATACTGAAGAAAGATTTTTAAGAAGTGAAATACTGACCAAAACCCCATGTTTTGTTTCCTTGTGCGGTCAGTGGAAAGAGAAAGGGACTGGGGAAAAAAATAAAGGTCTTCTGAGAGTTTGCTGTGGTTCTCATTACCCTTTTTACTTTTAATTCTGTTAACAAAAATTCTTCTTTATACTGTTTAAGTTTTGAACCTATTTTGTCTTAAACTTTTTTTTCAATAATCCTTAACTCATGAAAATGAAGTTTTCAATTCCCCCTCCTCCGCTCAGCTGTAACAGAGGAAAATAAGTAGATGGTTTTGTTGTGGGTGCCTGGTGCTTAGCCAGCATCAAACCATGACACATCTCAACCTCCTCTACTGTCTTAAAAAGGCAGGAACTCCTCCCAGACTGTATTTCTACTCTAAATCAGAGAGGATTTAATAAACTTTTTAAGCTGACCCATCATCTGCCCTCCCTGAATATGAAAAACAGCATATTTACAAGTTAAGTAGCTCAGAAAAGTAAGCTCGGAAAACAAAGCAGCTCCATTGTTTTAAAAATCTCTTCCTAAAGCACCTATTCAAACATACCAGCTTTATGGAAATCTTAAAGCCACTTCTCCTCGTGCAGATATCTTAAAGTTAGTTTGCTGTTTTCTACTTTTCTTCTTCTCAGGTCTGAGGGTGGTGTATTACACAGGCACCCAGCAGAACAGGGGAATTTCTGAAATATATTGGGCTGCTCCAAAATCTATCATTTATTAATCACTTTGCCTGGTGCTGTTCCAGCCCGAGCCTCTTCAGAAGCAGATTTTCTTTTTTTTTGTATATATTTTGTATCCTGCAGCAGGAGTGGAGTCAATCAACTTCAAGCAATGCTGACACTCTGGAACACAAAAGCACTACATCAAAACAGGGATATTTGAGGGCAAGGTTGCTCTATAAATACAGGAATAATAAACCCCAGCTGTGTCCTGCCAGTGGCTACATCAGCTACACAATCTGTTTTATTGGTTGGTTTGTTAGTTCAAGCCTTTGCTGTATCTGTGTGGATCTGAAATCAGCCTTACATAACTAAATTGAAGGGTTTGCCCATGGAAATGGCTCCATTTTCAAGATGGAAGATCTATAAACACAAAGAACTTGATTTCAATGGCTAAGTGAGTAAAAGATTTCTATTTCTTCAAGAAAACTTCACAAACAAACCAGCTTCTATGATCCTTCTTTGAGGATTTTGCAAAAGATGTAATGATCTGCTGCTTCTGGATATGGAGACATCTGAATATCCATCAGCTTCTTCCATTTTAGTCATTTCTCTAGAATATGGATAAATCCCAGAATCCCAGAGTGGTTTGGGGTGGAAAGGACCTTAAACCCCAACCAGTGCCACCCCCTGCCATGGGCAGGGACACCTTCCACAATCCCAAAGTGCTCCAAGCTCTGTCCAACCT
>VZRF01001474.1:26634-37890 GCA_013396875.1 Vireo altiloquus
ACCCCACGGCCGGGCACAGTGACCCCACAGCCAGGCAGTGACCCCACAGTGACCCCACAGTGACCCCACAGTGACCCCACAGTGACCCCACG
This sequence comes from Vireo altiloquus, assembly GCA_013396875.1. Classification (NCBI taxonomy): domain Eukaryota; kingdom Metazoa; phylum Chordata; class Aves; order Passeriformes; family Vireonidae; genus Vireo; species Vireo altiloquus. The sequence continues at coordinate 26,727 of VZRF01001474.1, forward strand.
GCCGGGCACAGTGCCCGCTCTGCCTCCCACCATTCCCAGCCCTCAGGCCCTGCCCATGCCCTGCTCACTGCTGGCATCTCAGCAGATCCTTCTTCTCCCTGGTGTGAAACTGTTGTGACTTCTGAGACAGATTCCGGCTGCAATCTGTTCGAAATATTTTCACAAGTTTTAAAAATAAATATACAACGATAGGCTCATGGTTTGTGTAAGGGACCTCAAATCCCACCCATGGCAGGGACACCTCCCACTCTGCCAGGCTGCTCCCAGCCCCAGTGTCCAGCCTGGCCTTGGGCACTGCCAGGGATCCAGGGGCAGCCACAGCTGCTCTGGGCAGTGCCAGGGCCCCACTGGAACAGCCTTTGGCTCATTTTCTCTATTCCAGCTTTTAACAGTGAAGATCTTCTTTCCTCCCCAGCACCAAACCCCTCCCTGTCCTCAGTGCCACGTGTCCTCCTGGTGCCCCAGCACCCACCTGGACAGAGGAACAGGACAGGGAACCAGGACAGGAACCAGGACAGGAACCAGCACAGAGGAACCAGGAGAGGAACCAGGAGAGAGGAACCAGGACAGGAACCAGGACAGGAACCAGGAGAGAGGAACCAGGACAGGAACCAGGCCAGAGGAACCAGGACAGGGGAACCAGCACAGGAACCAGCACAGGAACCAGCACAGGAACCAGCACAGGGGAACCAGGATGGGCCCAGCCTGGTGCTGGGGGAGCTGGGCAGGGCAGCTGGGTCTGGGCACAGTGGGAATGAATCTCTGCTGTCCATAGTGAGGTGAAACCCTGGCCCTGCTCACCTCAGGAGCCACCAGCAGCGCTTGGGGCTGCCCTGCTGTGGGTGGGCTGTGTTTGTGTTCAAACATTGTGCATCTGCTCCGGGGATTTGGGTGTGCATTCCTGGGAAAGGGAAGGGTTTGTGTGAATCACCTCCTTGCCATGAGGGCCCAGAATAGCTCCTGTAGCAATTAAACTCGGATTGAACCTGGCTCCTTCCTTTTGCCTATGGCAAGCTGAACCACGGATGCCAAACAAATTTGCATTAATGAGTTATTTTCATGTAAGGAAGAAAATTTAACCTTTTTGGGTGGTTGCTAGGCACATGTATGTTGTGAGAAAGCAACAGCTTCGGTTGCTTAATGATGCCTAAATAATGCAGGGAGGAGGGGCAGGCACCAATTAACGTTACTGAATGCCAGCTCCCAATTAGCAGCGCGATGGCTGCTGCTGACAGAGGGCACCGGGGGCACCTGGGGCACCTCGGGCACCTGGAGCACCTCCAGCACCTGGGGCACCTGGGGCACCTCGGGCACCTGGGACACCTGGAGCACCTCTGGCATCTCTGGCACGTGGGGCACCTCTTGCACCTCCGGCACCTCCAGCACCTCTGCCACCTGGGGCACCTTCAGTACCTGGAGCACCTGGGACACCTCTGGCATCTGGGAAAGCTCTGGCTCCTCCAGCACCTGGGGCACCTTCAGCACCTGGGGCACCTGGGACACCTCTGGCANGGACCCGGTCTGCCCCCGGGAGGTTCAGGATGCCCTCGGGAGGTCCAGGTTGCCCCCGGGAGGTTCAGGATGCCCTTGGGAGGTTCAGGTTGCCCCCGGGAGGTCCAGGAGGCCCCCGGGAGGTTCAGGAGGCCCCCAGGAGGTTCAGGAGGCCCCCGGGAGGTCCAGGATGCCCCTGGGAGGTCCAGGATGCCTCTGCAGGTGCTGGTGGAGGATGAGGTNCTGGCACCTGTGGCACCTCTCGCACCTGGGGCATTTACCTGCTCACCCCCTTGGCCGCTGCCATGGCCGGTGCCCAGCAGGACCTGGGCTGCCCCTGGGAGGTTCCGGCTGCCTCCAGGAGGTTGAGGATGCCCTCGGGAGGTTCAGGATGCCTCTGCAGGTGCTGGTGGAGGATGAGGTATCGTGGCACCAATCCCGAACCCAGGGATCCCATCAGTGGCACCGATCCCGAACCCAGGGATGCCATCAGCAGCACAATTAACAGCTGCACGTAATCCAGACGAGAAAAACACACTCTGGTGTGCTCGTGCTCATTTGGTTTCACAACGAGGAAGCTTTGTGAAAGCTCTTTAGCAATCCTGCTGCATTTTAATGAGTTCGGGGCAGAAAAGCTGGCAGTGCCATTCCCAGGGCCGAGCTTTGCCCTCTCGAGGGAGAGCAGCTGGCACTGCCCGTGGGCTTTGCGTGGCTCCAGGGCAGAGAGCAGAGCTCCCACGCGCGGCTGGGACCCACGGGACACCTCCCGCGTGTCCTGGCATAAACCTGCACTTCCTCCACGCTTTCCTTCACCTTCCCTTCCCACAGCTCTGCTGGCCGAGTGCTCCTGGTCACAGCTCCTGCGTTTGGTGCTGTCTGAGCTCTGCCCTGGCTCCTGGAGTGTCTCTGCCTGTAAACATCAAACCTTTCAGCGCTCGGGATTTCGATTCCACGATTTTATGGAAAATTGCCCCATCCTGCATCCCATAATATAACCCATCAAGGGGTGATTCTGAAGCGAGCACAGAGCCCTGAGGAGCAGTGAATCATCCATCACAGGGAGCCCCTTGGTGCCTCCCACCCCGATCGGGGTCTCAGCATCAGCCAAGCCACCCAAAACAGCAGAGGTGTCTTTGATGCAAAGTACCACCCACTGCTCCCTTCCCTGCACATGATACCTCTTCCATCCTCCCCACAGGATTCAGAACTTTTATATTCTAACTCGTGCCTCAAACCTCAAGGTTTCAGTAAAGCCTTTTCAGTAAAGCCAAATTGTTTTCAAATCAAAGCCAGTGACCAATTTCTTCAGCAAGAATTGCCAGTCTCGCTTCCAGCTCAGATACCTGCCTTGGTCCCCTGGCAGGGAAAGGCTGTGCCAGGGGAGCTCTGGGTTAGATATTCTGAAAAGGTTTTCACGGAAAGGTTTTCCAGCTGCCCAGGGCAGGGTGGAGTCGCCGTCCCTGGAAGGATGCAGAAGATGTGTGGATGGGGCACTGGGGCCGTGGGCTGGTGGTGACCGTGGTGGTGCTGAGTCCATGGCTGGGTTTGGTGAGCTCAGAGACCTTTCCTGACCTTAACCATTCTGCAGTTAAAAAAAAAAAAAAAAAAAAAAAGAAATTTTATATTTTTCTACACTTTCCCCTTTTTCGTTTTTCTTTGCCACAAACCCAGGTGGAGGTGGAGCAGCAGCAGCAGGATGGGTGTGACAGAGCTGCTGGCCACAGACACCCACGGGCTGCAGAGGTCTGGAGCTGCCCCATGCCCTGTGGGGTGCCAGGGGGGCACAGCACCCCGAGGGCCCATGGACATCAGCTTCTCCAGGGGAAAAGGAATGCAGGGAAATGGAGCCAGGTACAGGAAAATCAATCCACAAACACCAGAGCTTTATGTCCAAAAAGGAGACAGAGGAGTCCCTTTACTTTATTGAATAAAGGGAGAGGCCATGGGGCATTCCCCTGGGGTCTCTCACATTTTTGGAGGACACAGCCTCCTTTTTATCCTGATTTCCTCATTTCCCTCTCTCTTTCCCCATGGCCTGAGGTACTTGAGAGGTACAGACTTCCCAGAACACTTAATATCTAAGATTCCCTCTAATGTAGAATCCCCCCTTTAATTTTTAATTCTTAATTCTTTATGGAATTCATGGTTTTTCCCATTGTTTCTTTCATCTCCCAATATCCAATTTCATTTATCAGCAGACTTACAGTGTATTTGTAAAGGCAAATATCTTTTTCCATTCATCAGTCAGTGGAGTCCTTCCCATTGTTTCTTTTCTCTCTCAGTGCTGATTTCCTCTACCAGCAGCCCCACAGTTTGTTTGTAAAGACAAATCCATCACTCCTCTCACAGGAATGCTGTGCTCTGTGTTTTACTGAGCTCTGAGCACCTTTAAGTGGTTCCCAGGGCAGGCAGCTGTTCCAGCTGGCATTTCACCTTCACTGGGTTCAAATGTCAAGGAGTCATTCACCTGTGGGTGGTGTGAGGGCTCGCCTGGCAAAGAGACCTGAAAGCTCTGCCAAGCTCTCTTCATGATCATTTCAGGGAACGGTGATTTAGAATGTCAGGAAAATGAATCCACAAACACCAGAGGTTTATGTCCAAAAAGGAGACAGAGGAGTCTCTTTATTCAAATTAAGGGAGAGGCCATGGGGCATTCCCTTGGGGTCTCTCAGATTTTTGGAGGGCTCAGCCTCCTTTTTATCCCAATTTCCTCATTTCCCTCTCTCTTTCCCCATGGCCTGAGGTACTTGAGAGGTACAGACTTCCCAGAACACTTAATATCTAAGATTCCCTCTAATGTATAACCCCCCTTTAATTCTTAGTTCTTTATGGAATTCATGGTTTTTCCCCATTGTTTCTTTCATCTCCCAATATCCAATTTCATTTATCAGCAGACTTACAGTTTGTTTGTAAAGGGAAATATCTTTTTCCATTCATCAATCAGTGGAATCCTTCCCATTGTTTCTTTTCTCTCTCAGTGCTGGTTTTATCTACCAGCAGATCCACAGTTTATTTGTAAAGACAAATCCTCTCATTCCTCTCAAGAACATGCAAGAAAAAGGGAAAACTTGAGATTTTATGAAAAAAACAAACCGTGCAGGATGAGAGTTCCTTATGGAAACAATCAGGATCTGTTTCTAAACAAAACTCAAGTGGTTTTGCAGTTGAACAGAGAATTGCAGCCTGGAAGAGCAGCCAGGTTTCTTTCCTGTCCTTTCCAAGCTGTGCATTTCCCCTGGGCGAGCTAAGGCTGGCAAGGATCATTTCAAAGCCAGTGACCAAAGCCTCAGCCTCTGCCAGCAGCTCCTGCCAGCGGGGCCAGGTGAGAATGGGAGCTGCAATCCCTGCGACTGAGCCCGGATGGGCAATGGGAGTGGGAAACCTCCAGCTCTGGGAGACAGGAGGGGCACTGAGGGGCATTGGAGCTTAAATACACAGCCAGTGTGGGGCTGCAGCTCTGGAGCCAGGCTGGGAGAGCTGGGGGTGCTCACCTGGAGAGGAGAAGGCTCCAGGGAGAGCTCAGAGCTCCTGGCAGGGCCTGAAGGGCTCCAGGAGAGGGACTGGGGACAAGGCATGGAGGGACAGGACACAGGGAATGGATCCCAGTGCCAGAGGGCAGGGATGGGTGGGATATTGGGAATTGGGAATTGCTGTCTGGGAGGGTGGCTCAGGGCTGGGCTGGAATTGGCAGAGCAGCTGTGGCTGCCCCTGGATCCCTGGCAGTGCCCAAGGCCAGGCTGGACATTGGGGCTGGGAGCAGCCTGGGACAGTGGGAGGTGTCCCTGCCATGGCAGGGGTGGCACTGGGTGGGATTTGAGGCCCTTCAAACACAATCCATTCTGGAATCCTGGAATTCTGTACCAGCACTGGACATGTCCTGGTAGGAGGCTGAGCTGGGATGACGAGAGGTGACACTGATAGCTCAGCTCATTCCCAGATCTCTGCCCCATCAGGTGCTCGGTGGAGCTCCCAGGGTAAGGGAAGTCCTTAAGCACAATTGTGCCTGAGCCGGCAGAGCCCTGAGCTGGCAGAGCCCTGAGCTAGCAGAGCCCTGAGCTAGCAGAGCCCTGAGCTAGCAGAGCCCTGAGCTAGCAGAGCCCTGAGCTAGCAGAGCCCTGAGCTAGCAGAGCCCTGAGCTAGCAGAGCCCTGAGCTAGCAGAGCCCTGAGCTAGCAGAGCCCTGAGCTAGCAGAGCCCTGAGCTAGCAGAGCCCTGAGCTAGCAGAGCCCTGAGCTAGCAGAGCCCTGAGCCAGCAGAGCCCTGAGCTGGCAGAGCCCTGAGCCGGCAGAGCCCTGAACCAGCAGAGCCCTGATCTGGCTCGTCCCGTGCCGTGGGTGTGTGTGAGCAGCAGCTAACGAGGAGGGAGCAGCTGGAACGAGCCCGAGCTGCCTTTGGTCACAGCTCCTCGGGTCTGAGAGGGAAAATCAGTGCGGGACTGAAAGAGCAGCTCGGGCTCAGTGTGCTCGGTGTGCTCGGCTCGGTGTACTCGGTGCGCTCGGCTCGGTGTACTCGGTGCGCTCGGGCTCGGTGTGCTCGGGCTCGGTGTGCTCAGCTCGGTGTGCTCAGCTCGGTGTGCTCGGGCTCGGTGTGCTCGGGCTCGGTGCGTTCGGTGCGCTCAGCTCGGTGCGCTCCGGCGGGCGCAGATGGATGGGCTGCTGTCACTGCGCTCCCTGGGGCTCCCCGGAGTAGAGGAGTAGGAAAATCCATTGATTTTCTTCCTTGCACGACTCCTTGAAACAACACAGTGGCGAAGTACGAGCGCAGCATTCACCGAGNGCTCGGTGTGATCGGTGAGATCAGGCTTGGTGCGCTCAGGCTCGGTGCGCAGATGGATGGGCTGCTGTCACTGCGCTCCCTGGGGCTCCCCGGAGTAGAGGAGTAGGAAAATCCATTGATTTTCTTCCTTGCACGACTCCTTGAAACAACACAGTGGCGAAGTACGAGCGCAGCATTCACCGAGCGAGTTCTTGTCGAATGAGCGAATGGAAGTCCCCAGACTGCTCCTCCTCAGTGTGTCAAGTGCTTCAAAGTCCTCTGAATGCTAAAGGCAGCAAACCTCTGCGGAGTGTTAAGCTGAGCTGTCCCCTGCCCGTGTTTATTTTCCTCAAGTAAGAGCAGAACACACACATTGTGAGGTTTCCAAGTCCCCAGGACTCCTCGAGACTCTGGAACTTTGTCACTCGTGCTGCAAAGAGTGATTCATTGACCTCATGGACCTATTTTTTAATTTGTCCTTTGGCTTGTTTAGGAATCTGGAGGTAGAGAAGCCATAGTAAATTGGAATTTGTGGGTGTATGCATTGTACAAAAATATCAAGCAGGATATTTATGGAAAAGGCAACGCAGCTTGTTGTAAAGGAGATGTGTGAGGGATGTGTGTGAGTGTGAAGTTCAAATCCCCCCAGGGACAGTTCAGAGCAGGTGAATCTAGCCAGAAACACCCTCCTGGAGAATCCTCCCGCGGCAGTTAGAAGAGCATTAGGATCACACCTCGGCACGGGGAGGGGAGAGGCTGCCCCGGAGAGCCCAGCGCTGTCCGTGTCCTCTCCTCCCGTCCCTGCTCGGGCTCCGTGTCCCTGTCCTGGCTCCTCTCCGTGACCTTCACACCAGCAGGGCACCCAGAGCAGCTCACCCAGCGCTCCTGAGCACAGCAGCACTGACACAAAATGGCCTCACCATTTCCCCCTCCCTTTATAACTCCTTCTCCTCACAGGCTGCACTGCCTGCGGTGCAGACAGGAAACTGTGCTGAGGAAAAGTTACAGGGAGAGGGAAAGCAAGTGCTGGGAGGTGAAACAGGGCAGGGGGAAGGCAAAGAGGAGCTGCTTCAGACAGGGGTGTGATGTACCCTTGGGAAGGTCAGCTGAGCTTCTTTCAGCACACTTTTGGTTTCACTCTGGATGACTTTTGCTCAGGACTCCCTCAGTTCCTGATAGATGGGAACACTGTTGTTCAAAAATCTATATCAGTAACTACATAAACTCTGGTTTGCCCTAAAATCATATTGGTTTCTTGGCCTGAACAATTTACCGCAGCAGCAGGTTCCCCCAGGAAAGTGCAGACGCTGCAAAACAGAGTCTGAATTTCACGGCTGCTCTTCTGCCCTCTGACACCTCCCTTCAGCCACCACATGTTTTAATCACTCCTTCCATATTCTCCTGATGCCACAATGATTCTTTGCTTTTCTTTCACACCCCTCTCACACACTCTGTTATAGTTTGATGTATTGTCAGTGCTTTTAGCCCACACACTGTGACTTCCCAAGGCTGATAACTCAGCTCAGCCCCACGGCACCGTTAAACCAGGAGAGCAAACATCCTGGGAGCCCCAGACACCAAGGGCCTCTCCAGAACACATTTTGGAACCTCAGACAGGCCCAGCCAGGGGGAAGGTTCCTCACAACGAGGGCTTCCCTCCAGCCTCTCACTGGGGGATCTTTGATAAATATGTTAATTTTGCAAGGCCTATAATTGTGTGTATTTCAGTGTGACAGGTACATGCATTTTCAGGACATTCCACCTGGACCAAGTGCTGCACCCAAGGATCCTGAAATAAACACCAAGGTCAAAACCCCTTTTCCCATAAATTGTGTTTTGGTTTGAATTTTAAGACCAAGGAAAGGACACAGTGGGAGCAGCTCAGCAGGGCCATGTCCTGGCAGGGCACACTCAGGCTCAGCTCACCCAGACCATGTCCCCACGCTGTGCCCAGAGTCAGGAGCTCCCAGAGTCCCCACGGAGCAAGGGAGGACCCCTAGCCTGCCAGGGACCCTCTGTGGCTGCCGAAGGAGTTCTGGGCTGCCCTGGCTCCCAGAGAGGAGTCCCTGCACTGTCTGTGCCCCAGGAGCTGCTGCAGTGCCAGGCTGGGTGCCCACAGGGCCCCATGCCAGCCCTGGGCCACCAGGGAGCTGGGCTCGGTGGCCACCTCGGCCCTCACACCCTGTGAAATCACTGCTGCCTCTGCTCGGGAACAGACCCAAGTCAGCACTTTCTCCACCACGCTGCATGGTAATTTTCCTCATCCTGCCTATATTTAACTTTTCCCCTTGGACTAAAATGTGGTTACAAAAAATTTCTGTCAGCTGGAAGGAAGGAACAATGCCTGGCTCAGCGCCTGTGCTCAGCAGTGAAGAGTCTGCAATTACAGACCGACAAACACAACAAAACAAAAAAAGCCCCAAAACACCAGGAACAAAAACAAAGCAAAAATCTTTTTCCAATTTCTCTGAGATGCTTCCTTGCAGTCGTTTTTCCTGACAAGGATCAGCAATATAAGAGGGAAGGAGAGTTCAGAGCAGAGAGCAATAAAAAGTAACGTAAAGAAAATCAAATCCTGAGGTCTATTTTGCCTGCCAGAACATCTTCTGTCACAACATGATTGCAGAGAGGCAGCATCCAAGTGCATCCAAGTGTTCTGAAGGAGACAACTCTCATTTGGTGTTTCAAATCCTCCATCCCTCTCCTGCTCCCTTCAGCCAGAGCAGCCCTGGCAGTGCCCAGGCACAGAGGGTTCCCACCAGAGCAGGCTGCAGGGTGGGCTGGGGGCTGCCTGGGGAGCTCCTCTGCTGGAACAGCCCACCCCTGGTGTTGCCTTTCCCTGGTCTTAAAATTCAAACCAAAACACAGTTTATGGGGAAAAGGGGTTTTTACCTTGGTGTTTACTTTGGGATTTTCAGGTGCAGGACTTGGTCCAGGTGGAATGCCCTGAAAATGCATGGACACCTCACACTGAAATACACACAATTATAGGCTTTGTAAAATTAACATATTTATCAAAGATCCCCCAGTGAGAGGCTGGAGTGAAGCCCTCGTTGTGAGGAACCTTCCCCCTGGCTGGGCCTGTCTGAGGTTCCAAAATGTGTTCTGGAGAGGCCCTTGGTGTCTGGGGCTCCCAGGATGTTTGCTCTCCTGGTTTAACGATGCCGTGGGGCTGAGCTGAGTTATCAGCCTTGGGAAGTCACAGTGTGTGGGCTAAAAGCACTGAGAATACATCAAACTGTAAAAGAGTGTGTGAGAGGGGTGTGAAAGAAAAAGCAAAAAGTCATTCTGGCCTCCTCGGTGGCAGCACAGCCCCAGCCTGGCCCGGTGACATCTCCTCTCTGTGCCCACCCAGCCACGTCCCCCTGGGACATCCCAACCCAGCCAGGGCTGGCACTGGGGGTGCCCAGCAGGGATCTGCAGTCAGTGCCAGGGGGGCCCAGCAAGGTCTGAGCTCTGGGACACTCCACTGGTCACTGGTTTCTTTCCTCCCTTTGGAATTTCTCATCCTCATCTCTCTGGTGTTTTAACCAAACCCTCACCCAGAATCCTGGCGATGGCTGCCCAGTGCTACACAGGATTTTAGTCTGTCTCCTCTTTTAAAATCTGGTTGAATTGATTATTTATGTTTAGTAAAGGGAGATTTAGATCCCATGAAACATTAATGAGGGAAGAAGGAGCTGTTTAATGAGAGCAAAGCTGGGCTCAGGGAGCGAGTGCGGAGCTGGGCTCTGCAAAGCTCTTGGCTTGAGCTGCTTTAGCTGCAAAACCTCCAAGTCTGATTGAAAAAAAAGAACAAAAAGGGAAACTAAATAGAATGAAGTAAGTTGGTTCCCAGCTGGCTGGGCCAGGCCAGCACAGCAGCCTGCCAGGAGCAGGTTAATCCCAGCTGGGGACTCCTCCTGATCCAGTACCCAGCACTGGGTCACGGCCAGATGAACTCCTGACATTTCTACCTCCTGTAAAACCAACTCGATGGCAATGAGGCCAGAGTGTGCTGAAGGGAAAGGAGAGCACTTTAATGATGTACTTTTATTTAGCGAGGCACTGCTCCAGTTAGAGTAGGAATTCCATGACAGTATGAGCAGGTATTTTAATTACCAGAAACGATATCAATAATTAAGACACAAATGCTTTTAGGTACCATTACACTGAGGATGCAGAGCACAGCAGCAGCTGGAGAGATGGCAAAGCAGACTCAGCACACCCAGCTGGGCTCAGCACCCAGAGCAGGACAGAGGCACAGACCCAGAGCGTGCTGGGCTCTGCCAGGCAGAGGTGGCACAGCCCTTCTGTCTGTCCCTGGCACCGTCTGTGTCACAGGGCTGGCACTGGCACTGAGCAGGCACTGCTCAGGAGCACACAGAGGAGCACTCAGCAGCTCCAGTGCTGCCCAAAGCCCCTGAAAGCCTTTGGGTGGCCCTAAGCCTTCCCACGCCCTTCCCTGGGGGTGCCCACATCCCCCACACGAGTGTGCCCCACAGCTCAGAGCTGTGGCACCAGTGCCAGCCCCGGGGCAGAGGAGCTGGGAACAGCTGGCCCAGAGTTCCTTTGTACCACGGAAAGTGCTGCCCAGGCATCCAGCAGGTGATCCAGCTGTGGGACTGCCCTGTCCCAGCCTCTCCACACCTCTGGCTGCCCTTCCCCTGCTCCTCTGGAAAGGTAACGAAAAGCCTTCAGCTGCCAAGCCCTTCTTGGGTCTTCAAAGAAGCTTCAAGAAGAATTTTTTTCATGGAAAGGGAGCTCAGGCCTTGGCAGGAGCTGCCCAGGGAGGTTTGCAGTGCCCATCCCTGGAGGTGTGCCAGGAACTCCTGGAGGTGGCACTCAGGGCTCTGGGCTGGGGACAAGGTGGGGTCAGGCACAGCTGGGACTCCATGGGCTGGGAGAGCTTTTCCAGCCTCAGGGATCCTGGGATTCTG
>VZRF01001474.1:40446-55712 GCA_013396875.1 Vireo altiloquus
GGAGAGGAGAGGAGAGGAGAGGAGAGGAGGGGAATAGCTACCAACGGAGGAGACAAAGTCCTCGTGGTCTTCTGCCATTAGATTTGCCTTCTTCCGTGGGGAGATCTTGTCAGGGTTAAATCAGAAATTCCCTTTATAGTCCTTTTCAAAAGCGAGGGTGAACTGGCCAAGAGGTGAGGGAATCTACAGCCATTGTTAGAGACCTATTGCTCTGGGAAACAGGTACAGGACAGGTGTACAGGATAGGTGTAGGGCAGGTGTAGGACAGGTACAGGACAGGTACAGGACAGGTACAGGACAGGTGTAGGGCAGGTGTACAGGACAGTTCCCATGGAAGGACCCGAGCTGCACTCCCATGCAGAGCTGTTCCTGCTCCCTGCCCAGCGCTCAGGGCTGGACACCAACACCCACTGAGCTCAGATGGGATCATGGCCCCACCTGGCTCCTGAGGAGCTCCTGAGGAGATTTGTGCTCACAGCAAAGTCCTCTGCACACAGGAAATGCATTTTGGGGAGGCTGGCAGCCAGGACATGTTCCCTGCAAGGCTGCTGCACCAATCCTTGGGGGAATTTCATCTGGAATTATGTGTGAGCCTGTGCAGGGGGAAAAACCCCACGGAAACTGATGACAGCTGGGTACAAAATGACAAGAGAATGGATGGAGTATTTTACAAGGGATAGGAAAGAGTTTCTGTCTTGTTTAGCACAGAAAAAGTGGTTGAAGTGAGGATACCGCTGTGGAGACACCAGGAACAACCACGAGGAAGAGGACAGAACTGCTGGAGCAAGGAGGAAAACCCCAGAGAGCCACAGGCAGAGGTTCAGGCTGTAGCTCCCCAAAACTCTGTTTTCATCCTCACAGTGCCACGTTCTGCACTCAGAACCTCAGGGCTGCTCAGCCTAAGGGTGCACCCAAGGTTCTCTGCCCAGACTGTTTCACTTACGAGAATCTAGGCTAAAATTGGTAGATTTTGCAAGCTGTTTATAGCTTTCCACAGCAAAATCCTACCCTTGGCACATTCGTTTTCAATGCAATGTTCTCTTTCATGTTAACATTCATAAATATCAGTAAAGCTTTTATTATGGTGCCTGTTACCATTGTTAAAAATAAACCGCGAGTTTAAAAACAGAAAATAAATTTATGTATTTAATAGCACCAAATGATGGCTATAAACGTGCCTTACCATTTTTATTGGCTCTTTTGGGGCTCTGTGTTTGCCTGCTCTGTTTCCCAAGCAGCAGGAGGAGGTTGAGTGTGTTCCCTGCTGAGGTGAGCCGAGGCTCTGCCCTGCTCACCCTTGCTGCAGGAGCCTTCCAGCACCCCTGGGGATGCTCCTGCTGGGAAGGACACAGACCTGCAGCACTCGGCTTTCATTCGGGTGATTTTACACGCGGCAGAATCTCCCTGCGTGTGACAAACACCAACCCCCGGGTTCTCCTCCAGCGGGCAATTCCATTTATAGCACACCCAAGAACAGGGGGAAAATGGAGTTCAGCATTTCACTCCACTGGAACGGTTAAAATGTAAAATATAATGAGTCCATTTATAGGCTTGGGTTTGAGTCAAGGGTGCTGAGCCCTGACATTCTTTCCTCAGTGAATAATGGTAGGCAAGGAGAGGGGGAACAAGGACATTTTAACCCTGGACTTTATAGCGGCTGGTTTTCAAAACCAGTGCTTTCTTCATTTTTTTTTCCTCCTTATTTGTGTTCCAAACCCATTCTCTATGAAATAAACCACAAAAAAAGTCAACATTTCAGCCTTTCCCTCTCCCAGGTGTTAATGGAAAGCAGAAACACTTGGGATGTGCATTTCAATTGGAACAAGCGACACGATTTTTGTCAAGCTACTTCGTGTCAAGCACATAAATAAACATGTGCATAGGGAAAAGGTTCAATATTTCAACACTGCTTTCTTTTTGCAATCCTCGAGATGCAAGTCCAAAACATTTCTGTCAGGAAATTTGGGTGGGAGGATATTGGAAGTATGAAAAATGTGCATTTTCTGAAGAATGCGTCATAGACAAAATCTCAGAGTTTCAAGAAAAGTGTCGTGTCACCTAGCAGCCCTCAGCTCCTTTGAAACTTCGGGAAAGCAATCCAGAGCCAAATCATTCCCGAAATTCTGCTTCCCCAAACCGAGCACAAGAGCCCCTTGCCCACCAGCTCCTCTTTCCCTGGCAGGGGGCTCGGAGCCCTGGCTGCAGGATCGGCGTGGTGCCAGCAGCACTGGGGAGCAGAAAACAGCCAAAATCCAGCAAAACAGGCAAAATCCGGGCTCTGGCAGCACCGGGGAGCAGGAAATAGCCAAAACAGCCAAAATCCAGCAAAACAGCCAAAATCCAGGCTCTGGCAGCGCCGGGGAGCAGAAAACAGCTAAAACAGACAAAATCTGGGCTCTGGCAGCACCGGGGAGCAGAAAACAGCCAAAACAGACAAAATCCAGGCTCTGGTAGTAGCAGGGAGCAGAAAACAACCAAAACAGCCAAAACCCAAGCTCTGGCAGCACCGGGGAGCAGGAAATAGCCAAAACAGCCAAAATCCGGGCTCTGGCAGCACCGGGGAGCAGGAAATAGCCAAAACAGCCAAAATCCGGGCTCTGGCAGCACCGGGGAGCAGGAAATAGCCAAAACAGCCAAAATCCGGGCTCTGGCAGCACCGGGGAGCAGGAAACAGCCAAAACAGCCAAAACCCAGGCTCTGGCAGCACTGAGGAGCAGAAAACAGCCAAAACCCAGCAAAGCAGCCAAAATCCAGGCTCTGGTAGCACCAGGGAGCAGCAAATAGCCAAAGCGGCCAAAAGCCAGCGAAGCCACCAAAAGCCGAGCTCCGGCAGCCAAGCCCTCAGGGCTCTCGGCCGCTCCTCGCTCAGGTCCTGCTCGGCCTCCGCAGAGCAATTCTTTACACAAACAGCGCCGGGGATGGAGCGGCCACAGCTCGTCTGGATTTGTGTTTCCTCTCAAGGAACTAGTGGCTGAAATACAAATTCAAGCTGAATAAAACATGGGGGAAAAAAGACCAAAAAATCTTTAAAAACTGCCACTGAAGCATGGAAAGCTCTTTTCTTGCTGAATTATGCTGGCAAAGCAAGGCGAGGACGATGCTGGCACCCAGCTTGCCCACGCACGGAGTCACCCCGCGGGCAGGGACAGGGGCAGGGCTGCCGGGTCACCGAGCTGGGCTGGCCTCTGAGCCCCTTCCCCACCAGCCCGAGCCCCCGGGCACGGCAGGGCTCGGAAAGGTGGCCCCAGGGCTCGGAAAGGTGGCCCCAGGGCCTCGCCACACGGGCAGGGCACGGGCAGTGCCCCCTGCGCCTGACCCCGGGCTCAGTGCGGACCCAGCCCGGGCTCAGTGCGGACCCAGCCCGGGCTCAGTGCGGACCCAGCCCGGGCTCAGTGCGGACCCAGCCCGGGCTCAGTGCCGGACCCAGCCCCGCACGCTCCTTGCTCCTCATCTCAGCTGGGCTGAGCTACCAGCTCCTGCCAGCGAGCCGGGGAGAGCCGGGAGGTGCCCCCCGAGCCTCCCTTGCTCCGCTCTGAGCCGGGAGGTGCCCCTTGTGGACGCCCTGGTTGGGCCCCACAAAGGTGGTTTGTGCCCAAACTGCTTTTTCTTCTCAATCTCTCATCTCAGGACAAAATAACAAAAGACTTCAGGGCTGCTTCAGGTTGTTTATTCTAGGTTATCAAAGGTTCAGGAGCACAGTGTCACCACTGATTCCAGGTGCCAAAAATGGCCAAAGATGCACAGTACAGAGAGTTTATATAAGGTTTATCATCAAATAGAAAGATTCTATGTACATTATTTTGTTTCTAAGTCCAATAACTATCAATATTGTTAACTGGTCTCTTCTAAACTAAATTCTCTCTACTAATTGCTGCTTGATAGGAACTGAGGTCACAGAAAAGGGAAGAAGAAGGAGAAGAGGGAAGAAGGAGAAGGACAAGGCACTGACACCCTAAAATCTCCATCTTGGTCCCATAGTAGTCCATGAGGCAATTCCTAAAACTACAAACCCATTTTTCTGTGGCACATCAAACATTCAGTTTTTCATTTCTTTGGTGTTTGCTGATCACCCAGGAGTGGGGGCAGCCTCTCCCAAGGGCTCATTTCGATGGCAAAGACTTCTTGTGGAGCTTTGGGGATAAATTTGGTCCCCAGGAGAACAGGCAAAGCTGTTTGACTTTGCTGGTCTCCCCTGAGCCTCCTGTGCTCCTGTCTGAGCCGTGTTCCCTCTCCCCCAGGGGCTCCCGTTGTGATTTCTCCCCTCTGGACACCTCCAGCCACTCCCGGAGCCTCCCGCGGGTGCCCCGAGCCTCCCAGGCTGGAGGATCCGAGCAGGGAGCACCGAGAGCACACAGGACACCGAGCTAAAGGCAACAGCACTGAAATAAATGGCAGCCGCAATTGCTCTACTTTATTAGATGCTGACAAGAGAACATAAATCCCTATCTGCAAAAATCGGTTATGTGCATTTGGACAACTGAATAAGGAGGTCTGAAATATTGTTCTATTTACTTTCACGGCACAGAACCAAGACACTCTTTGTTGCCTCATAAAATGCAGCACAGTGGAGTTAATACCTCTTTGCCAGCAGCTTTTTGCTCCCTTTGCCAGGGACAGGCTCCGTCTGCGAGGCTGCTCCATCAATCCCGAGCTGCAGGACCTCGGGTTTATGGATGCCTTTCCTTGATCCAGGGCTGAAATAAATGCAGATTATGTGTCTCGTGCACGGAGCTGCCTCGCAGCAGGAGCTGCCTGCCTGATACCAGCACGCCAAGGGCACAGAGGGCACTTCAAAGCCCTGAGCTGCCCTGCTGACCACTCCTGCCCCAGGACAGCATGAAGGGCTGGGGGTGTGTTGGACACCTCCCGGGTGGGGCATGGGGCAGAGGAGGCTCCTTCCAGGGGGGGCTCAGGTGGGAAAAGATTCACCCACATTTGTGGTTGTTCAGGATGGAGCAAAGGAGGCTCCGGGGGGACCTTGTGGCTCTGCAGAAGTCCCTGACAGGAGGGGGCAGCCGGGGGGGGTCAGGCTCTGCTGGCAGGGAACAGGGACAGGAGGAGAGGGAACAGCCTCAGGCTGGGCCAGGGGAGGCTCAGCTTGGACAGCAGCAGGAATTTCCCCATGGAAAGGGAGCTCAGGCCTTGGCAGGAGCTGCCCAGGGAGGTTTGCAGTGCCCATCCCTGGAGGTGTGCCAGGAATTCCTGGAGGTGGCACTCAGGGCTCTGGGCTGGGGACAAGGTGGGGTCAGGCACAGCTGGGACTCCATGGGCTGGGAGGGCTTTTCCAGCTGAAAGTGATTCTGTGATTCTGTGATTTTTGCCTTCCCAGCATCGCTGGCGATTGCACCTTCACTGCAGCACAGAGATAAGCAGCAGAGGCTGCAGTGCTGTGCGCTCTGGATTTGGTCCCTGCCTATCTTTGTTTTTCAACCCAGTTATTCAACACAGTTATTTTTGGGAAGCCCTTGGGACAGATTCAGGCTGCAAATTCAACAGCAGAGTCACACAAACTTGTCCCACTTGTCTCACCCGGGAGCCAGCACCGAGGAGCACTCGCGTGTAACTCAGAATCAATGATTTATTCAGCATAAGTGATTTATTTTATTCTGCTCCTTTAATAGCCAAAAGCAAAACTTTCTGTCTTCACTCAGCTCAGTGGTGGGGTTGGTTTTTTTTCAAATACAAATAATCCCAAAGTGTTGCTTGCTGGCAGCAGACAGGACAGGGTGGGTAAGGCTGCCTGGGTTCTGCAGTGGGCACACAATCAAAGGTGCCCACATTTGTTTTCCCAGCGCTTTGTGCAAGGCTGTGTTCACTCACTTTTCCTTGGTACGCAAACATTAAATAGCAGGCACTCGGCAAATTAAAATATTTATGAAGTTCCAACTCTGAAATGGAAAGCAGGTATGTCTTTCTGCTGCACCTTTAGGAAAAAGCTCAAGCTGCTGCAGACGTCGTGTGAGGAATTGAGCTTCTGCTGCCAGCTCTGCTCCTCCATCCGGGCACAAAGCTCCTGGAGGTCTTACGCTGAATTTTGTAAACCTTCGCTCATCAGTTTTCATTGATTCTTGTGGGCACAGAGCATAGCCAGCACTTCCCAAACCTCCAAATTGCTATCTCATTAGCAGCTCAGCATGGTGTGCCTTGTGCATACCGAATGAGGCCTGTGCACCACACTTCAGCGCATTTCCATAGAAACATTAAAAGCACAGTTATGTTTTTGGTTGATTTTCTCCGCTGCTGTCTGTCCCCACTTGTTACAGTAGCCAGGTGATTAAAGGGTGCCCACAATCCTAATTTTCCCTTTCAGCTGAGTTCCAGCAGTGTCAGATCTTCAAGCACAACTGACAAACAGAGAGAGGCCGTGGAAGGTGGCAGAGACTGTGAGAGAAAAACCAAAGTAATGGAATTTCCTTAATTAAAAGGCTCCCCCTGAGACGAAGGTGGGACCACTGCAGGGATTAAATCCTTCAGCTCCCTTTTCAAGGCTTGGGAGCTGTGCAAGGGCTCAGGGTCACACACAGGGTTACAGGAGAGGAGATCCCCACGGTAGGAAATGTCTGAAACTGGCTTTTTTGGTTTATTATGATCCAGAACTCACTCTGAGTTCCTCCTAGACATGTTTTCCCAGTGAGGTGAGACTGGCACCTGGTTCTAGAAAACAGAGGAGAAGCTCCAGAGAGGATCCAGTGTGGAGCCATGAGTGAGGGGAGGAGGGCTGGGGAAATGTGGGATTCTTTCGAGGAATGTTGGTGTCCAGCAGGCATTGACTCACCTCCAGTAAATCACTAACAACCACACTTCTCCAGGGAGAGCAATTTGCCACAGCTCCTGGATTTCTCCCTGTGTGCCTCAGGAAAACACAAGGCCCCTTATTAAATCAGGAAAACTCACAGGTGTAGAAACGATGCGGCCCTATTTTGAGGGTTTGGTCTACAAATCACTCTGTGTTCATAGATTGATGATCAGAAGGCTTTATTTATAGATAGATAAGTAGATAGATATTAATAAAAAGATGATTGAGAGAGAGGGAGAGATCAGCAGCTTCTACAGCAGGTGCTGGAGCTGCGATCCATCTCCATGTCTCTCTCGTCTGTCTGTGTCCGTCCAGCACCAGAATGGAATGCACAACAAGAACAGAGAGGAAACCTTTGATTGGTCAGGTAAACACTTTACCATAAACATTTCTCATATTTACATTCTTTTATCCTGGGAACTCTGAGAGTTCCCTTTAGAAATGGACTTAACTATTTAGAATTGAAGACAGGTTAGAAAGAAATTACTTTTTCCAGCTTGTCTCTGAGATTTCTCAAAAACTCACTGCCAAGTCATGACCACACATAGGTGCTGCTGGAAAAGAGCCTTTGTCAGAGTGATGTGAGCTGCTGGGCTGCACACACCTCCGAGGGGAGCACACACACACCCAGAGTCTCCCTGGATCCTCCTGCACCTCCAGCACTGTGAAACTGGAGTGCAATCCCAGAGAGAGCAGGGCCGGGGGCAGTGCTGGGGACACAGAGCCTCCCTGGGCAGTCCTGAAGGGTGGGAGTGCAAAAATGTCCCCAGGGAGGATGGCTTTTGTTGGTGTGGGGCTCTGGGGGAGACAGGTGTACCCCAGGTCTAACAGTGAGTGGAACGGGAAAGCAAGAGACAAAAGAAGAGGAGAAGACGAGGCAAAAGTAGGATAGTTAACAGGAGATTAAGCAAAGAAGTCGTAATCAGTAACTGCTTGAGATGTTAAAGAAGTTGAAGTTTGTGGTTGTTGAACTGCGAGCTTTGGAAGAGTATGTAAGTCGTGCTTTGTATAATATTTGTACAAAAGTAGGATAGTTAACAGGAGATTAAGCAAAGAAGTCGTAATCAGTAACTGCTTGAGATGTTAAAGAAGTTGAAGTTTGTGGTTGTTGAACTGCTGGCTTTGGAGCAGTATATAAGTTGTGCTTTGTACAATAAAAAGTTGGCTCTGCATGGTCCCGGCAGAGTCCTGTTTCCATCACCGACACTGAAGTGTGTGGAAAATGAGCTGAGTGCGGCCGTGGGGAGTGTGAGCCGCCGGTAATGAACTGGCTCCAGCTCTCCAGCGCAAAGATCATTTGCTTTCTATAATTGGAAGTGTCATATTCAATAGCACTCTCTGAACCTTTTTTTTTTAAAGAGAATCCACAATAATTTGTTGCAATACAGCCCCATTGATTCCTGTTTGGAGCTGTAGATCAGGTAATTAGACATAATGAAAAGCAGAGAAGGGAGAAGGATGTAAAACTTCTGAAGCTATAGAGGGGTCGTCACCTATCGCAGTGCTTGTATTGATTCTCTCCACTGTACGGAAACCTCGAACTCTTAAGAGCAGCAATAATGGCACTTCAAGTGCTCCAATGTCTGTGAGAGCATGAGAAGAAAAATGCTGCTTGGTGCCAGCTGGGCTGTGACAGAGCACAAGGATGAGCAGCAGGAGCGGGGAAGGAGAGCAGGGTGGGAGGGATGCCTCCTCCCAGGGCTGCTCTGCTGAGGGAGGGACGGAGGAGAGCAGCTGCTGGGGCCCTCAGGGTTGCCTTTTTCTCTGCCTTCCTGGCATCCCAGACTGGCTCATTTCAGTCCTTTTTCAGCCTGATCCTGCAGCTGCTCTTGCGCTCGGACTGGAGAAGGCAGAGCAGAGGGAGGAGCAGCACCAGATCTCTGCCTCTTTCCCTCCACGTTCCCCTCACATCCTGCACCAGGTACGTGGGAAGTGACCCAAGTACTGCCCCGGACCTGGAGCTGCTGCCACAAGTCACTCCTCACCTCTGGTACCAGAATGACAGAGCCTGGCAATGCTCACTTCCTGCCTTTCTTTTTATCCCTCCTCTGCTCCAAAGGAAAAGGCTTCAATTCAAGAGTTTCTCCCAGCCTGGCTCTTCCCCTCGGGCTCTGCAGCTCTCCCACAGACAGGCTGATCCGAATCCCTGCAGCAGGAGGAATAAAACCGAGGCAGTAACAGGAAGAGTTCCAGAGCCCCTCTGTGCCCACGCGGGACACGAAGGATGCGGGAAGGGCAGGGATGGGCACAGTGGAGTTCCCTGCGGGAGTCAGGCACCTCCCGGCAGGGCAGCGACCTCCGAGGGAGCCCTGAACTGCCCCTTTGGACACTGGATCAGTCTCGGGGCTTAAAATGCCCTCTCGCTATAAAGGACGAGGGAAAATCTCCCCTGAGGTTTTCCACACTTGATCCCTGAGCATTTCAGCCACGTTCCTCTGCTGTGTGTGCCCAGCTCTTCCCACACCCTAAACAAACTTTGCACAGGGGTCTTGGCTGCAATTAAACCTCTCCCCCTGTTAGGGACCCTGAGCATCCCCTGAGCATCCCCCGAGCATCCCCTGAGCATCCCCCGAGCATCCCCCGAGCATCCCCCGAGCATCCCCCGTGGTCACTGATCCCTGCAGGCAGAGCCCAGCTCACGATGAGGCAGATGATGAAAAGGGAACAGGTTGTGCTGTGCTGGGCTGGCTGCACGGCTGAGCCAGGCTCTGGCTGCCTCCTTCCACACCTCCAGAGCCTGCCGAGGGGCAGAGCTCACAGCCAGAGCTCACAGCTCAGCTTTTCTAGAGACCCAGGGTGCCACCAGCCCTGGGAACAGCGAGGGGTTTAGGGCAGGGGAGAAGAGTTTGGTTATTTGAAGCATGAAACTCTGGGCTTGGGTAGGTGAGAACTGAGAAAACATATTTCATTTTTTCAGGAATTAATCATACAATCGTAGAATTATAGAAGGCACCTTAAGATCATCCATCCCCATCCCCCTGCCGGCAGCAGGGATGCCTTCCACTGGACCAGGTTGTTCCCAGCCCCGTCCAACCCAGCCTTGAAAGGAAAAGCACATGAGAGCCAGATATGAACAGGAAAGCACTTCAATAAGTTTGTTCTCCTTGCACAAATTCACAGGGAATTCCTTTGGAAACACTCCCTTCTTCTTGCATGGGAACTCAGTCTGTGTTCATCAAGCACAAAACATCACAAAGTGCTTCGAGCAGTTGAGACATTCAGTGCGAGACTTCACATCGGGAATGCAGGATGTGTGAAACCAGCTCGAAATAGGACAAAAAAAAAGGAAGAGCTCTTCTATTCCCCAGGGTCTGCTGCCGTGTTCTCAGGCTCTGGAACTTTTCAGCATTTCTAATGTGGAGCATTATAAATATTCATACAGACACTCACAGGCTAAAATTAAATGAGCTCGTCAGGTTTATTTTTAGTGTAATGGACGTAGGCAATAAGAGAATCCCAAGGCGGTGGCTGGGTGGGACTGGGGTGACAGTGGTGCCTCTTCCCCCGGTTGAGGCAGCGCTGGGAAGGGAAATGGAAACCCTGGAGGACAGGAGCAGGAGAGGAGAGCAGGCAGGAGCAGGGCTGGGGTGATGCCACATCCTCAGCAGAGCCCCCTTGGATCCCAGCCGGGCCTGGCGCTGATGAATAAATTCATGTCCTACGGAGGAGATGCTCCTGGGCTGGGAAAAGTGCAGAGCAGCAGGGAGCTGAGAGAGACAGGGGCTGGCAGTGGGAACAGGGCAAACGGGAATCACCCTGCGGGGCTGGCAGAGGGAACAGAGCAAACGGGAATCACCCTGCGGGGCTGGCAGAGGGAACAGGGCAAACGGGAATCACCCTGTGGGGCTGGCAGAGGGAACAGAGCAAACGGGAATCACCCTGCGGGGCTGGGGCAGGGCAGCGAGCCCACGGGGCAGGATGGGGTGGAGACCTGGCTGGAAAATGGTCCTTGAGTTAGTGCTGGGGAAAGGGTGGGCAGGGGCTCAGCAAAAACCCAGAAATGCATCAGTTCAGGTCTGGGAAGGGAAATAAGGAGGGAAGAAACCAAAGCCAGGGTTCCTGGTGCAGGTGGGGTGCTGGAGGGCTGCGAGTGTCCCAGGAACTGAGTCAGGAGCCCAGGGAGAGCAGGGCAGGGCAGGCAGCTCCAGAGGAAGGGGATGGACCAGCATGGAGCTGGAGGGAGCAGACACAGGAATGCTTTTCCTGGGACATCTCTCTCCATTTGTTCCATTCTTACATTTTATTCCTGACTATAAATCCCTCAGGCCACTCGCAGCACCGCGGGGCCAGAGGGACCTTTGCCCTGGGACGGCAGCCACGCTTCCTTGGGGCCAGCCAGGGACTCTTCCTTCCTGCTTTAGTGCTTTTAGTTTAAATCTTTTACAGTCTGTAGAAGCATCTTTGAAGACATGAACTCCCAGGATTGTTTGAAAGGCCCTGCACAGCTCACAGTGCGCTCTGAGGACACAGTCCTGCTTCATGAGAAGGGCTCAGGCTGCCAGGAGCGAGCTTCCCTGAGAGGCTGCTGGGCAACTCTTGCCTTTCCTTGGTCTGAAAATTCAAACCAAAACACGGTTTATGGGAAAAGGGGTTTTTACCTTGGGATTTATTTCAGGATCCTTGGGTGCAGCACTTGGTCCAGGTGGGATGCCCTGAAANGTGCCGTGGGGCTGAGCTGAGTTATCAGCCTTGGGAAGTCACAGTGTGTGGGCTAAAAGCACTGGGAATACATCAAACTATAACAGAGTGTGTGAGAGGGGTGTGAAAGGAAAAGAAAAAAAAAATCACCCTGGTATCACAATGGCCTCTGGAGAAGGGGAAAGCTTCACCTTCAGCTCCTTGCACAGGTATCTGCAGAAGCTGCTGGCAGGATGAGTCCTTCCTTCCTCCCCAAAGGTGTGGCTCTCCCTGGTGGGGGTTGGGGGGTGCCAGTGGGACACGGGGTGAGGGAACTCCTCTCCTGGGAGGACAGGCTGAGGGAGTTGGGACTGGCCAGCCTGGAGAAGAGAAGGCTCTGGAGTGATGCAGCTGCAGCCCTTCAGTACCTAAAGGAGAGCTGGAGAGGGACTGGGGACAAGGCATGGAGGGACAGGACACAGGGAATGGATCCCAGTGCCAGAGGGCAGGGATGGATGGGATATTGGGAATTGGGAATTGCTGTCTGGGAGGGTGGCTCAGGGCTGGGCTGGAATTGGCAGAGCAGCTGTGGCTGCCCCTGGATCCCTGGCAGTGCCCAAGGCCAGGCTGGACATTGGGGCTGGGAGCAGCCTGGGGCAGTGGGAGGTGTCCCAGGATGCTGCCCAGGCTGGGTCTCTGCTGCTGGCACTGGGATATCTTTATTTTTTCTCATACCCAATTTTCAGTCCCTGGGTTTAGCACACACCCTTCATTCCTGTGTCAAAGCCTTTACCTTTCAGCTCATGATTCAGATTTCTTTTTTTGAGATAATGTGACACAATGCAAAGTGCTGGCTGCAATTATGTACAGTTTGATTGTGTGCTGGTTTGTCACTCAGGGCAATTATTTCTTTTTAATAGTAGTAATTGATACTCTGAGTTGCCAAAGATAAAAATTCCCGCAGTCAGCAAAGCTATTTGTCATCCCTGCAGCCTTGATAAATAATAATTGAACTGGCTGCCTGTATTGACAAACAGAAAGGCAGCTCTGATCCAAGGGGAAGGTTAAAAACCTAACAATCAGTGTGTTTTTGAGGGAATACCATTTATCCATAAAGAAATCTACCACTTATTTATATTTTTTTTCTTCTGAGGAGCATTTGTTTTCACTCCAAAAGCCAGTGAGATCAGATGGGAGCTTCTTCAGAGGTTTATCCTATAATGCTTTATATTTATTTATTAACAGAGCACTGCTTCTTGTTCTTAATAGACAATCTTCTTAATCTTAATAGCAGTAATCACTATGTCGCAGTGGAATGAGGCAGCAGCAGTGAGGGCAGCAGGACAGGTGCAGTTTGTTTGGCTTGGGGAGCAGCTGTGCTGGGCAGGGATGGGCAGTGGCTGTGCCTCCCTGCAGGGACCAGACACCACCATTAATGGGGTTAATTAATGCATTAATGGGTTTGGGCTGGTGCGCACAGCTGGGCAGGACAGGTCCCACCTCCCCTGGCTGCAGGTGTCACAGCTCTGAGCACACTCACAGAAAACTCTTTTACTTCACCCTTTTCATTCTTTTTAATCATCTGCTAGAACTTCAAACAGCTTCTCACCCAAACACCAGAGAATAAACCACCCTGCTGTTCCACCAGGGACAGGCAGATGTGTTAATACTCAGATTTGGAATTTTCCGTGGTTCTGCAGTGACATTTTTCATATTAAAGAATAATCTTAAAAAATTAAGAAAAGTCACTCCTGATAATCTTGCTGGGGTTGTTTTCGGGCTCTCCTCTGTAACACTAAACAACAGCCGCAGTTGCTTAGGCTGAGTCTCCTGAATCAGACTCCTGCAGGTAGGTTTAAAGCAGCTCCTGTTTCCAGCTGGACACGTGGAGGTTGTTAATCCTCTCCAGGGCACAGGGAGCCCCAGCCTGGCCCCACTGCTGGCTCTGATCCTGCTCACCAGGCCCTGGCTCTGCCATGGCTCTGCTTATCTCAAAAAGGAGCAGAATGTAAAAATGCTATTTTTACAAATGTTATCACACCAAAAGCCTTTCCTCGTGTTTTTATTTATCCATTCATTAATTCCTCTGTAGTTGTAGCAGGCTGGGGAGATAAACCTCCCTTGCTGTTCTCTGTTCCTCTGCCCAGAGCAGGGCAGGTCTGAGGCTCTCGGGGACAGACCCATGGCTAGGCCCTGAGGCACTTTGGGCTCCTGGACACATCTGTCGTGTTTGGGGCAGCCCAAAAGGGACAAGTGGGGATTCTCAGCTCCCAGAGGTTCTCCTGGCCAGGAGGTCTCAGCTCCCAGGGCTTCTCGTGGCCAGGAGGTCTCAGCTCCCAGGGGTTCTCCTGGCCAGGCTGCTGGGTCAGGGGACCATCCCCAGTTCAGTGCAGGGGTCACTGTCCCTGGAAGGGCTCGCAGGACAAACGGAGGTGGCATTGGGGGCATGGCTCAGTGGGCAGGGAGGGGTTTGGTTGAAGGTTGGGTTTGATGATCTTGGAGGCCTTTTCCAGCCTCACTGCCCTGTGGTGGTTCTGTGGCTCAGGGCAGGTCCAGGGCAGCACTCAGGGGTCACAGAGAGCACTTGGGACATGCTGACAGCACAGAGCTGATCTTGTGATGAGCAACCCAAGGCAGAAACTGCTCCAGCACCTCGAGGTCACAGCCTGGGGCATCAGTGCCCCGTCTGGGGACAAGGGATGGAGGGACAGGACACAGGGAATGGATCCCAGTGCCAGAGGGCAGGGATAGATGGGATATTGGGAATTGGGAATTGCTGTCTGGGAGAGTGGCTCAGGGCTGGGCTGGAATTGGCAGAGCAGCTGTGGCTGCCCCTGGATCCCTGGCAGTGCCCAAGGCCAGGCTGGACATTGGGGCTGGGAGCAGCCTGGGGCAGTGGGAGGTGTCCCTGCCAGGGCAGGGTGGCACTGGGTGGTCTCTAAGTCTCTTCCAACCCAAACCATTCTGATTTTGTGATTCTAATTCAGTGCAAAGCTAAACATTAACAGTCCTAAGCAGAAAGGCCATTCCAGGGAGGGTTATCCCCATGGAGCATCTCCATACAGTCCTGCTCATCCTGCTCATCCTGCTCATCCTGCTCATCCTGCTCATCCTGCTCTCCTCACTCCCTGCAAAGGTTCACCTCCTAACTCCTGCCCAGGATAGATTTTTGTGCAGCTGGGTTATTCCAATTTTCGTGCCTCAGTGTTCACAGAGCTGCCCAGGGTTCCTCACCTGGTGTTCCATCACCAGCTGCTTGTTCTGGAAGGAAGGAGTTGGTGAGGCAGAGCAGCCATGTAGACATTTCTCATCCCCACGAGTGATAACAAGTGGAGAAGGAGCTCCGACTGTGGGGAAACACGGTGAATATTTTATGAGCTGTTAAACATTTATTAATCATTCATATGCAGATGATTAAAAAATTAATACAAAATCTAAGAATGATTTAGGAAGGAGTGAGCTCATGCTGACAGATGTGAGGAGCTGCTGGAAGGGGAGGACGAGGGGAGGAGATGGCACTGGAGCCCTCTGGGAGCAATCCTGTCTGTTTTGCAAATATCAAACAAGCCAAATCCAACAGGGCCCCAGGTCCTGCAGCCCCCAGCAGTGGGCTGGGGGCAAACAGGGACAGGCAGGGACAGGCAGGGCCAGGCAGGGACGTGTGGGAGCAGACAGGGGTGAGTAGGGACAGGCTGGGACAGGCAGGAGCCAGCCTGAGGCGAGGACACAGCACTGACCCTGCTTCTAATTAAACCCACGGAAATATGTGTGAAGTAACCAGAACAGCCTCAACTTCTCCCTTCCCTTCCCTTCCCTTCCCTTCCCTTCCCTTCCCTTCCCTTCCCTTTCCTTT
>VZRF01001474.1:83005-94974 GCA_013396875.1 Vireo altiloquus
AGAGCCGTGCGGGCTCGGTGAGATCAGGGCAGTGCGGGCTCGGTGAGAGCAGAGCCGTGCGGGCTCGGTGAGATGATCAGAGCAGTGCGGGCTCGGTGATGCAGGGCAGGGCAGTGCGGGCTCGGTGAGATGATCAGAGCCGTGCGGGCTCGGTGAGATCAGGGCAGTGCGGGCTCGGTGAGGTCAGAGCAGTGCGGGCTCGGTGAAGCAGTGCAGGGCCGTGCCTGAACACCGAGCTCAGCTCAGCACACACACACCAGACAAACCCAGCGCTCACCTCCAATTCCCTCTGCCCTGGAGCTCTCCCAGGAAGGGCTGAGGCAGGAGATTCTTTCCCAGCCCCTGTCCCCACCTCTGTCCCACCGAACCCATCCGGACCCTGCGGGTGCAGCTCTGGGTGCTGAGCCTTCCCCGGGGTCCCTCGAGCTCTGGGGTCAGAGCTCCTGCGGCTCCAATTTCAGTCATCTGGAGCCAGATGAAAACATCTACTTAATTAACAGCAGAGGGTTAAACTCTGCTCCCTGTGCGCGGCTCTCTGCCCCGGGTGTGTGGCAGTGGCTCTGAGCGAGGATCCCAGGGCATCGCTGCCCTTTGGAACCTCTTTTATCTCCTCTCACACAGGAGCACCACTGATAGCCCCGAGATGGATCAGGGTGGAATGGTTCTGGGATTCTATGGTCTGCTCTCATTAAATACCTGAGGAACAAAGGAAAAAAAAAAAAGTTTTATTTTTAACACAAAGTTACCCACTCTGACACCCGATAATGTTTTCATTTGAAATTATCTGTGTTCTTGCTTGGGTGAAATAACATCAGCTCACCGCGGGCAGGGAACTCACATCCCAGATACTGCCGAGCACAGCCACTCACATCCTGACCCAGCTGGGCATGGCCTCACCGCACAGTGCTGCACAACCACAGAAACAAAGTAATTAATTCATATGTTAAAAAAGAAATCCTGTAGCAAATCATCCTCCCACAATTTGCAGCAACAGCTCTTCACCGGGGGTGTGAGGGACAGGTGTGTGAGGGACAGGGGTACCAGGGGACACCAAAGTGCCTCGTGCAGGGAATCACAGAAGCACAGAGTGCTTCGGGTGGGAAAGGAGCTCACCTCATCCCCCCCCTGCCATGAGCTTTGGGGTTCATTCTAAATCTTGTTTTTTTCCAACCCGAGGTGACTCTGTGATTCTGTAATGTTTTATGGAAAAGGCTGAATCTTTACTGCCCTCCTCAAGTTTGGCGTTGTGAGACAACTCCAGTTTAAGTAAGTTCCAGCAAGATTAGGGAAATAAATGGCTTTTTTGTTTCATTACTTTTTACCTTCTTGACAATGATTAAAGCAATAGTAATAAACCTAGAAAGAATCTACCTGAGTTTGCTTTTATCGGTGCAGAAGAGCCAATTTAGTGAGCTCTCTCTTTTCTTGCTGAAACTCTTCAGTATTTCATTTTGAAAAATTTAAAATGCAAATGTTTCAAAATTCAATATCGATTTTTTTTAAAAATGGAAATAAATTGCTCTGTCTCCTGGACAAGGTTTCGCCGTTTAGTGAAGTTTGACCAAATTCTCTAACGCCTTGCCAACCTCCTATTTTTGTCCTGAGCTGTTTTATAGACAAAATTAAAGGCATGAACCAGGCTCACCTTCGTGCTTCAGCAAAAAGAAGACAAAATATAATTTTATAAGACATATCTGTGTGCCTGACACAGGCAGGAGGAACAGAGCTCAACCCCTGCCACCTCCTCCCTGCGGTCAGGACTTGGCGTGACAGCTCCAGGCTGGTCCCGAGCCCTGGGCTGCCCCCGGCACAGCACCGGGAATGTGCCGGGAAAGCGCCGGGAATGTGCCGGGGATGAGCCGGGAATGTGCCGGGGATGAGCCGGGAACGTGCCGGGAACGTGCCGGGAGAGTGCCGGGAAAGAGCCGGGAATGGGCCGGGAGAGTGCCGGGAGTGTGCCAGGAATGTGCCGGGAGTGTGCCGGGAATGTGCCGGGAGTGTGCCGGGGATGTGCCGGGAACGTGCCGGGAATGTACCGGGGATGTGCCGGGAATGTGCCAGGGATTGTGCCCGGAATGTACCGGGTCACTGCTCGGGATGTGCCGGGAAAGCGCCGGGAATGTTCCGGGAAAGCGCCGGGAATGTGCTGGGTCGCTGCTCGGGATGTACCGGGAATGTGCCGGGTCACTGCTCGGGAATGTGCCGGGAACGTGCTGGGAAAGCGCCAGGAATGTGCTGGGTCGCTGCTCGGGATGTGCCAGGTCACCGCCCGGGATGTGCCAGGTCACCTCCTCCCACCGCAGCAGAGCTCCTCTCCGGCTGCTGCTGCCCCGGAGGAGGAGAGAGGTGCCTGAGGTCCCACGAGAGCTGCGCGCCCGAGAAAAGAGGAGATTCAAATAGACTTTGCCACCAGAAGGGAAAGAGAGGCTTGGGCACGGAGAGAGAGCTGCCAGCGCTGGGGGCACAGAGCTCTCTGTGCCACCTTCCCTGTGATCCCTCAGGTTTTACCTTTTCTCTGTTCCCAGCCCTGCCCTGCCCAGTGTAACTCTGCAGCTCCCTGGAGCTCGTTCAGTGCTGTTCTCTCATGCTCACACTGACATAACAAAGCCTCTCCAGCTCGCTCTCCAAGGACACCCAGACCCTCCTGGGCCCAACAACTGCAAACCTTCATCTTGGGGAGAGGGGGGCAAGCTTGGGCAAATTCCATCCTTGCCTGGCTTCTGCTTGGGCAATTGATGCTGATATCAAAGTGGGAAGAACTCGGGAGCTGGCATTGTCCATGTTGGGATGCACTGAGGCAGGAGCCTCTGGAGCCCAGAGTGTGACCTCTGAAGGCCTTTCCAATCAATCCCTCCTTTATTCCTTTATTCCTTTATTCCTTTATTCCTTTATTCCTTTATTCCTTTATTCCTGCCTGGTCTCTGTTTCTAGGGAGCCATTTCAGGAATCCTCAGCCCAGGACTGGAGCTCTGCTGGGGACACCCTGTGCTGGCCCATTGGGGTTCTCTGCATTAGCCTCTCAATTACCAGCTGCATTTATTTCAGCCTGTTCTGGATGTTTTCTCTGTGGGCTCTCAAGAAAAACTATTAAGAAAATTAAGGTATGGCAGAAAAGACCAGGTTGGAAAGGGCTTGGAGCAGCCTGGTCAAGCGGAAGCTGCCTGCCCATGGACGAGATGAGCTTTAAGTTCCAACCCAAAATACTTGTGATTGGATTGCATGAAAGGGATGCTAAAAGGTTTCTCCTCTTTGAAAATCACTGTAAATTAGCCCAAATAATGTAAAGAGATACAAAACCTGCAAGAAACTTAGGGGTGAAATTAAATGTAAATATGAAAGTAACACCTCCATAATATCAAAGAGCTGGAGGTAAGGCTGCACAGGCCAAAAAGCACAAAACAAAGCACATCCATGCAAATATCTTCTTCCACTTCCAGCCATGCCCATGGATGTCACATTCCAGGCTGAGGCTTTGGAGCCAAGGCGTGGGGACAAAGTGATTTATTCAGAAAGCAGTGGCCAGCCCATGGACAGGCCTTCAAGGGAATTCAGAATTATCCTGCTACTGTCACTGATCCAAACAGACCTGGGATTGCACGGGACAAACACCCAGGTTCCTGGAGGGGAATCCCTGCCCTGAGCTCTGGGTCCCTGCAGGAGCCTCTGCAAGCAGACAGAGCCCAGGGGTCTGGAATGGAGATGTGGATGTGCAGCTGAGAGCTGTGAGCAGCCAAACCCTTCCCTGCTGCCCTTCCCACGTCCTGCTGCTGCATCACTTCAGTGCAGCGATTATTCCTGAGACTTGACAGCTGGTTAATATAATTAAATCTTTGCTCACTATCACAGAATCATGGAGTCATGGACTGATGTAATCATAGATTCCCAAAATCACAGAATTCCAGAACAGTTTGAGTTGGAAGTAACCTTCAGGACCACCCAGTGCCACCCTGCCATGGCAGGGACACCTCCCACTGCCCCAGGCTGCTCCCAGCCCCAATGTCCAGCCTGGCCTTGGGCACTGCCAGGGATCCAGGGGCAGCCACAGCTGCTCTGGGCACACTGGGGACACCTCACCACCCTCCCAGGGAACAGTTCCTGCCCAATATCCCATCCATCCCTGCCCTCTGGCACTGGGAAGCCATTCTCCCTTGTCCTGTCCCTCCAGACTCTTATCCAAAGTCCCTCTCCAGCCTCTACAGGCTCCCTTCAGGAATCCTTTTAGTCTGCTCTTGTTGTGTTGGACATTTCCTTGTCTGTATTTTCTCTGCACAGAATTGAGTGTCTCGGGCAGGTCCCTGCACAGACCAAACCAGGAGATCTTGGCCTGGGGATGTTGGTGCCAGGCTGGCACAGAACAGGCACTGTGGGACCAGTGAAGGTAGTTCTCTAAGTACTCCAGGAGATTCAGCATTTCCAGCTGCTCCTCATCCCTCGCTGCAGCAGAGACCTCCCTTTGCTCCCTCCCCTGGTGTCCTGGCCCGAGGACAGCTCCCACTCCTGCAGAGCATGGGGTGAGCCCCAAGCCTCAGCACCAGGGCGGAATTTAAATGTGTCTAAACCAGCAGTTGTGTGTCTGTGTGAGGGGGACAGGTGCACACTCCCAGCTTCTCCCTCGGGATGATGTTTGGCTCATCCCTGTGACCAAAGCTGCCCTGAGATGGGAATTGGATGGGCAGAGCTCCAAGCCCTGCCACAGACACTGCCTGGGGCACGAGGGTGTGAGAGAGGCTCAGGAAGCAGGGATTAGCATCTTCCCATTTGGAGACCTGTGCAGAAAGGCCCTGGAAAGCCCAGGGAATTGTATAATTAACAGTGAACTTAATAGCAAGCCTCTTTTACATCTCAGTGCGCCATTTGCACAAAAATAGCTGTTCCCTTCCCAGCCAGCACATCTGAAGTGCAGATTAACAGATCCTACACTTCACATTTCCAAAATTCGGTGGCTTTTACCCCTACAATTTATTAACTTCAGATGTGCATCTCCAGTCCCAGAGGAGCTTAACGTGAGCTGGAAGGCTGAGCCCTGGCAGGATCAGTGGCAAGCTAACAAGGTCAGTCCCATCCTCCCGTTTCCATGGCGATCGCTCCGATAATACAGAACGTGGAACAGCAGCCTTCCCCCAGCTCCTCCAGCGCAGCTCCTGGCTTTGTCTGGCTCCCCTGGAATGGGGCTGAGATAAAAGGGAGCTCAGAGCAAAGCGGGGAGCACTGTGGTGCTGCCCGAGCGCCTGCTGGGCGCCCTGGCCGTGCCCTCAGGAAGGTGAGTTTCCAACAAAGGCTTCCTTCCAAGGGCCTGCTGTGTGTTGGAAAGGTTCAGCCTTTGCTGAGGCTGCATTTGGCCACCCGAATCCTGCCACAGATGAGAGTTTTTTGTTTTATTCTGTTCATTGGGATGTATTTCCTCCACTACAAGACTTTCCCTGCTCAGTATGAGGACATGCCCATGCTGGGAGCAAAGTGGCCAGTGGGTGACAAAGCATTCCTTGGTGTAGGAAAAAGAGTGAGTCTGGTACCTAAAACAGTCCTGGAGAGGACAATGTGGTGGCAGTGCCCAGGGCAGCCTCCCTCCCACCCAGCGAGGGCACAGGCAGAGGGGCTGGCATGGCTCTGCTCGCCTCAGTGCGGATGCCACTTCCCAAGGAAGGGTAAGAGTTTGTCACAAAAAATCCTACTTGTGTCTGAAAATAGAAGCTTTCCAAACCTCAGCTCTCTGGAACCAAAGCCAGCTCCAGTGGGTGTATCGAGATTCAGGAGTTTAAACTGCTCGTGGAGCAAGGTTTCAGGCTTTGATTAAATAATCCAGAGCTCTGCATTGCAATGAAGTGTTTTCACCAAGCAGAACAACTTCCTAGTTCACTGGGAGCTATGGAATTATTGCAGAATTGCAGGAATATGTGTGTTTGTGTATCTGTGCATATGTATCCTAGAACAGACACCCATGAATTGGGGTGTCAATCCCGGCAGTACCCCACAAACCTTCCCTGGAGAGCAGCCACGTCAGGGCTCTGCCGTCAGCCCTGTCCTGTCCCCGTGCCCAGAGTTAATTTGTGTCTGCCAGGGCTGTGGGAGGACAGACAGCCAGCAGCAGCCCTCCCTGGAGGGCACAGCCCTTCACACCCCACTGCTGAGGGGTCTGGGGAGCAGCCCCGAGCCGGGGCAGGGCTGGGGCACCCGCCCAGGGCTCAGTGCGGGGACACGGCGTGTGCCAGGCCCTGTTCTGAGCAGTCCCAATCCCTGTCCCAGTCCCAGTCCCCATCCCGAGCAGGAGCAGCCCCAGTCCCGAGCAGGAGCAGCCCCACTCCCTGCCCTGAGCAGCCCCAGTCCCAGTCCCGAGTAGTCCCAGTCCCAGTCCCGAGCAGGAGCAGTCCCAGTCCCAGTCCCAGTCCCAGTCCCAGTCCTGAGGTTGGTCCCAGTCCCAATCCCGATTGTGGTCCCAATCCTGGTCCTAATCCCAGTCCTGGTGCTGGTCCCAGTCCCAGTTCTGGTCCCAGTCCCAGCTCTGGTCCCGGTGCTGGTCCCAAACCCAATNCTAACAGTCCCAGTCCCAGTCCCAGTCCCAGTCCCTGTCCCTAACAGTCCCAGTCCCAGTCCCAGTCCCAGTCCCTGTCCCTAGCAGTCCCAGTCCCAGTCCCAGTCCCGAGCAGGAGCAGCTCCAGTCCCGATCAGGAGCAGCCCTGGCTGAGCTCAGGGGCCGTGCCTCATCCGCCTGCTGCAGTTTGGGGTTTGCCTGGCTCAGCCCCTCCAGCTGAAACGGGAGTGGAAGTGCTCCAGGCAGGCTGGACAGGGCTGGGAGCAGCCTCAGCTTCCAGCCTGCCCTGCTGGAGGTGTCCCTGCCCCTGGGAAGGGAACGAGGTGAGCTCCAAGGTCTCTTCCCACCCAAGCCGTTCTGTGATCTGATTGCAGCCCAGCATTTCCTCATGCATAGAACATACTGCTCCAACAAAAATTGGGCAATATTAACAAATTATTTACCTGGAAAGGAAAGAATCATCCCTAGAATACTGAGTGCCTTGTAAAACTTCCTTCTGAGGGGTCTGGTCAAGGGAACAGCCAAACGGGACTGGGAATGAGGAGCAGCTCCCAGACACCCAAACACATCAGTTATGAGCGTCCTTGTTCTGCAACCTGAATGGAGAGATGTAAAATGGATATGTCATTGTGGTGCATTAGATTATCATATTTTAAAGCTGCCTTCAGCTGTAACAAGCTCTGAGGTGTTTTCTAGAGTGATGAAGTATTTAATAAAAGTAAGACAAAGAGTCACTGGAGACCTCGGTGGCTTGTGTGCCCTTTGAAACATATTACTGGTCCAAAAGATATTAGCTTAATCCTCTCCTCTGGTTAAACTGTGATTCATCGTCTGAAGGAGAAAGCTTTCAATGTATCTGCAAACCCCTTTTAGTTTCATTCAGCTTATCTGGATAACATTTCCATACAATTCTTGTTCCCCCTGTGTAGCAAAGGAGACAGATTATAAAGGATCCATTGTCTGACAAGGATATTTCATCACATGAAAGGGGACAACTCCTGGACTTTCTGGTGTGGCTGCTCCCCGCAGGCCCCAAGATCCATGTGCCTGCATCAGGCCCGCTCCAGGGGCTGCTCCTGCCTGTGCTCCCTGCCAGCTCCAGCAGGGTCACAGCCTCAGGCCCTCATGCCACACCCAGGGCCTGTGGTAGCCGAATTTACAGCTGGGGTGAGCCCATTTGTTTGATTGCATCTGTGACATCTTCATGGCTTTGCCCTCTTCAAATTGCTTTTGATTCTCTGAGCCCTCTCTGCTCATCCCAAACACCTTCCAAAGCCAAGGGATGTTTGTGGTGGCACCACCAGCGCCAGGACCCTCAGCTGGTCACTCAGAGACCAGGAGAGAGCAGCAAACCAAGGCACACTTCTCCTGGCTGCTCCCTTCCTTCTCCCTTCCTCTCTCCTGCAGCAGGATTGAGGCCTTAAACAGCTACTTAGCAACAGAGACTAGACAGGAATAAAGGAATAAAGGAGGGATTTATCTGAAAGGTTTTCAGATGCACATTTTTGGGCTCCAGAGGCTCCTGCCTCAGTGCATCCCAACATGGACAATGACAGCTCCCGAGTTCTTCCCACTTTGATATCAGCATCAATTGCCCAAGCAGAAGCCAGGCAAGGATGGAATTTGGCCAAGCTTGCCCCCCTCTCCCCAAGATGAAGGTTTGCAGTTGTTGGGCCCAGGAGGGTCTGGGTGTCCTTGGAGAGCGAGCTGGAGAGGCTTTGTTATGTCAGTGTGAGCATGAGAGAACAGCACTGAACGAGCTCCAGGGAACTGCAGAGTTACACTGGGCAGGGCAGGGCTGGAAACAGAGAAAAGTTAAACCAGAGGGATCAGGATCATTCCCTCAGCACCAACCTAGGCAGTTTGGCTTCTCCTGGCTCTCATCAAATCAGCATGGAAGTGTCAGACCAGAACGTGCTGCACCATGGGCTGGACAAGCAGCTCCAAAGCCCCAGAACATGAAATTAAACCCAGAGCCAGGCTGGTACAATGATCAGCCTTGGGGCTGGGGCACCACGACCTTGGCACTGCCTGCCCTCAGGTACAGGTGACATTTCTCATCTCTGTTCCGGCTGCAAAAATGTTCTTTTCCCTTTCTCTGCTCCCATCATTTGCACTACAGCCACTAATGACCCTCTTCTCTCAATAATATAATTTAACTGTAAGAAGCCAGCACTGAGTCAGCCTAACCTGTATTTAACTGGAGTTCAGGGTTTCTTGCCAGACCTGCTGAATTTTCTCCGAGCATCCCACCTCCCTCAGCACGTGTCTCTAGCTCAGAGCAATTAACCTTTTTCTTTCCCTCTGTAATGCCTGAATTTCAGCTTATTTTATTTTCAAAAGAAATTATATTCTCTGAACATGCAACAATCCTATAATTAAAATAATTTGCCCTTGTGGCACAGAGGTTGCATAATCGGCAGGGAAGGATACTTGATATTTTAATAACTGGGAGGCATAGGAGGAGTTTTTCTCACCTTCAGCTGCCTGTGAACAGGAGCTGCTGTTTTACAGCTTCGCATTCCTCATCAGTCCTTCTGAGGAGTCATTTGCCCAGAACTTTATTTTCCAAATGACCCAGTAGCTCAATAAAATAAGCTGAATTCCTTTGCAAAGAAAATCAGTAATTTCCTAGGGTACCTTATGAAGAAGTTCTTTGTACTTGCTCAGCTGCTACACACAATGGCAAAACACTAAAAGAAGTGGGCATGGGAATGGAGGAGGCAAGTCTGGAAGTGAAAAGAGTCATTGATGTCTGACTCCCTAAATGTCCCAGGCCCAGGGCTGGGCTCTCACACAGGATTCCTTCTACTACCACCTCTGC
The DNA here is from genome assembly GCA_013396875.1 of Vireo altiloquus. Classification (NCBI taxonomy): domain Eukaryota; kingdom Metazoa; phylum Chordata; class Aves; order Passeriformes; family Vireonidae; genus Vireo; species Vireo altiloquus. The sequence goes on from VZRF01001474.1 coordinate 92,359, forward strand.
CAGGGGCAAAAATTTAAAATCTAACAGCCTTTTCTGTCATATTTTCAAAGTTCTTTGTCAGACTATCCCAAGCGAGATGTACAACTGCCAGAGCTTTTAATCACAGAATCTTAGAACCACTGAATGATTTGGGTTGGAAAGGACCTTAAATCCCATCCCATCCCATCCCATCCCATCCCATCCCATCCCATCCCACCCCTGCCATGGCAGGGACACCTCCCACTGCCCCAGGCTGCTCCCAGCCCCAATGTCCAGCCTGGCCTTGGGCACTGCCAGGGATGAGGACAAAAGAATCTCCAAAAAAACCCATAAAATGAAAAATAACACAAATGATAAACATTTCCAAACCCAAGGGGTGGAATGATGCTAAAGGGTGTTGCTACACCTCCTCTACATTCTGGCACCTTCTGAGCCAGGGGAGCTGCCTCTCACGTCCCTGCAGCTGAGGCAGCTGTGCCCAGCAGAAGGGATCACAGATCACAGATGACAGATGACAGATGACAGATCACGGATCACAGATCACAGATCACACATCACACATCACACATCACAGACCACAGATCACAGATCACAGACGCCCTATCTGAGAATGCCCTGGGCCCTCCCCGGGCTGGGGGAGATTTGCACCTGAGCCAGTTGTGCAAGGGAGGAGCTCGGCAGGATGAAAATCATTGTCCCACCTGGGCACAGCCTCATGTCGGCAGAGCAGCCTCACCCATCTCCCCTCCTGTGCTCACCAGGGCTCCCGAGTNCTGCCAGGGATGAGGACAAAAGAATCTCCAAAAAACCCCATAAAATGAAAAATGAATAAAAAGGTTAAACATTTTCCAAACCCAAGGGTTGGAATGATGCTAAAGGGTGTTGCTACACCTCCTCTACATTCTGGCACCTTCTGAGCCAGGAGAGCTCTCACATCCCTGCAGCTGAGGCAGCTGTGCCCACCAGAAGGGATCAGAGATCAGAGATCAGAGATCACAGATCACAGATCACAGGTCACACATCACAAATCACAGATCACAGATCACAGATGCCCTATCTGTGAAAGGTCCCTCCCCGGGCTGGGGGAGATCTGCACCTGAGCCAGTTGTGCAAGGGAGGAGCTCGGCAGGATGAAAATCATTGTCCCACCTGGGCACAGCCTCATGTCGGCAGAGCAGCCTCACCCATCTCCCCTCCTGTGCTCACCAGGGCTCCCGAGTGCCGAACCCCAGACCTCACAGGGATCCGGCCATGCTCTGCTCCTCAGCCAGGAACAGAATCACAGAATCACACAGACTCACAGAATCACAGAATCACAGAATCACAGGATCACAGAATCACAGAATCACACAGGATCACAGAATCACAGAATCACACAGGATCACAGAATCACAGAATCACACAGGATCACAGAATCACAGAATCACACAGGATCACAGAATCACAGAATCACACAGGATCACAGAATCACAGAATCACACAGGATCACAGAATCACAGAATCACACAGGATCACAGAATCACAGAATCACACAGGATCACAGAATCACAGAATCACACAGGATCACAGAATCACAGAATCACACAGGATCACAGAATCACAGAATCACACAGGATCACAGAATCACAGAATCACACAGGATCACAGAATCACAGAATCACACAGGATCACAGAATCACAGAATCACACAGGATCACAGAATCACAGAATCACACAGGATCACAGAATCACAGAATCACACAGGATCACAGAATCACAGAATCACACAGGATCACAGAATCACAGAATCACACAGGATCACAGAATCACAGAATCACACAGGATCACAGAATCACAGAATCACACAGGATCACAGAATCACAGAATCACAGAATCCCTGGATCCTGGAGGCTGGAAAAGCCCTCAGTGACTCCAGCCAGGATCCCGGCACTGCCAAGTCATGGATTCAAAAGCTGTTTGAGGACCTGCCATCAGATAATTGAAAATGAGCTCATCAGGTGGAATTTAGAAATTGGAAAGAGGAACAAGGACAGGAAATAACCACAATAGTCAGAAATTGGCCGCAATTAGTGGCTGTAAGGAATACAGGCAGGACTGGGGGACTCGCGCACGCAAATGTGTTACTAAATAAAGAACCAAACAATTCCAGTCACCAAACCGGCAGAAAGATTCTCTCTTCCTTGGAGAGAATTTTCCACACGCCCAGCCCAAGGTGCTCTCCCCTCAGAAGAGAGGTGCGTGTCCCGGGTTTGCAGGAAGGGGGTCCTGCCCTGCCGACCCCCGGAGCAGCCCCCAGCCCCGGGGAGCCTGGAGAGGGACAGGACTAACGAGCCGGGAGAGGGACAGAACTAACGAGCCGGGAGAGGGACAGGACTAACGAGCCGGGAGAGGGACAGGACGAAGGAGCCTTTTGTGAGACGGGCACTGAATATTCCTGCGGCCCGAGTGCCAACGGTTCGCTATTTACATGAGAATAAACCGGGAAAAGGCTCTTTTCTAATTTATTTAACCCAACTGTGGGGAGAGGACCGCGTTAGTCAGGACCTGGGAAGGGTGGCTATCCACGCCGAGCACTGGCACCCGGATGTGCCCAGCACTGACTGAGAAATGACAAATCCCAGAGCTGTGTCCATCCCA
>VZRF01001476.1:0-35249 GCA_013396875.1 Vireo altiloquus
GTCTCCCGTGGGAGGAACCCCACTTCCTCACAGGGGAAGGACTCCTCTCCCAGAGCAGCGGAAGGAAATCTCAGTGTTGGACTGACCAAACCTCCATGCCCTGTCTCCCTGTGCTGCTGGTGGGAAGGAGGGAGGGTCTGGGATGGGGAGGTTCTAAGGGCTTATTTTACTTCTCATTATCCTCTTCTGATTCTGTTAGTAATAAATTCACTTTGCAACTTAAGTTGAGCCTGTTTCACCCTTGAAATGTTTGTCTCAATCCTTATCTCTCTCATGAAGCCTTTATTAACTTCTTTTCCCTCCTCTGCCCAGCTGTGGCAGGGGACAGTGAGCAAGCAGCTCTCATGAGTGCCTGGCGTTGGGCCAGTGCCAAACCACGACAACCTACCAACTGACTTCCCAGGAAGTTTCATCACTGATTTCTTCTAAGTACTGCCACTCTCACTAATGCTGGACACACACACATCTTTCATTCCCTGAAGAATTTTATACCCAACTTCAAATTTTTACTTCCAACTCAACAGCACTGGTTACTTATGACAAGAAATGGCTTAACTTATTTTCCTTTAAATGAAGGTTCTGCATAGCCAGGTGAGAGAAGCAGGGAATCGGGTGAAAGAAATAGAGGAAAAACTCTTGGATATCAGGCAGCTGCTAATTATTAAGAACAGTACCATATACAGTATTAAATGTGCATACATTCCTTTTCTAAGTCACATGGATGCCAGGAAAGAAAAAGTTGCTGGAACCTTCATAGCCAGCAGGATACAGGCCAAGTACTTTTTTATGTATCAGCCAGCACATCCATTTATAGCAAGTTTGACACCGCACTGTTTGAATAGACTCTTATGTCACAGATAAATATTCCATGTTTGTAATATGAGGTAGCCTATAAAGAGAGACTTATTTCCTCTTTCAGTGAAAAATGGGTAAGTAAAGCCCATTATTCACTATCTAAATGGCCACCAGCCAGTGACTAACAGCTAGCCTATTTGATCATGAAGTTGTAGCTTACTGATATGAAGTCATATTTCATAGCAGCTCTTGACTGAGAAAGAGAAAGAAAATGCAGGGCTCACAAGAGGGCTTTTGACAGTTGCTGCCATGAAATATTTTCATTTGTCACTGTGACAGTGAACAACAAGATACTGACTGAAAGAGAGGGCATGAGGACACAGCTGTCTTCAGCTAACTTTCACTGAGCCTTGACACACAGACACATAAACACACTTGGGGTTACTTAAATTTTCTTGATTTTGCTCAATAACCTTATTAACAACTTGTATTTTATGCAAAATATACAACTAACTGTGTGTTATTGATGCTGCAGTCATGCATAAAAATTGATGCAGTCCAAATGTCATTAAAAACTCTGTAAATATAAAGCATTGGGGTCTTCAATGAAAACTTTTATTATAACTTCTTGCTTAATTATTTCCCAGATCAACAAAGTTTTCCACACTCTTTCCCTGGGTCTTTCTTACTGTTCTGAGACATCTCAAAAGCTGCTGTTTTGGCTTTTTATTTTTAATTAAAAAATAAGAAATTATTTCAAAAGAAACATCTTTCCCATTCAAGTTTAACAATGCTTTTTTTCCTACAACTGAAGTAATCCTTAACACAAGTTATTGTCCAGATAATGCTAAAATCAATGAAATAATCAAGAAAGCAGTAACCTTAACCAGATATAAAAAGTCTATGAACTTAAACGTGAAGAAAACAGGCCTATTATCTCTTGAATATCATTATCATCATGCCAACAGCAGCACAATATTTAAAAGTTGTCTTACATGTTCCTTCCATTACACTTTGCATTAGGCAAAACATGAAGATAATGTAACCCTTACATTTCAGAAACATTTCCCACTCAAAAAATCGGTTAAGGTAACAATAGTCAAGTTTTAATTTAGGAAAAAAAAAACAAAGAAATTGATGATTTATCAAAACCAAAGAAATTGATGTAAAATTTCAAAAGTTAATTTAATTTCCATAAGGACAAAAGCCGGTGTCTAATGAAATTTAGTTCAGCCTTATTTCTAAAATATCTTTTACCTTCATTACCCTGTTGCTAAGAGCAAGCCCTTGCCTATCTCCTTATTTCTTGTTTTTCTTTTTAAAAATTTTCCCCCAATAGGATATGATCCTATTCTAAAAGTAGTAATCACACCTTAAAAACAACCATTGTTACATCACTAGACTTCTTGAAAGTTTAGAAACAACCTTATTTGTTTTCCTGAAATACATTCAAAAATGTCGTATATAAGCCTGTTAACAGAGGCCTAGAGGAGAGAAAAAGAAGTCCTGTACAGAATCATAGGGAAGAAAATCACTTGAGGTGGTCATGATGTTGTGAAAGGCAAAGGAATGACTAATGAGCAGATCTGAAACATGCAATTAGAGCTTTGTTTACAGAGTTTGCGGGAATTTCAGTTCTAGCAGCTTAAATTAAAAGGAAATTGTCACTACCTTTATGATTGTAAAGCTACATGAACATCTGAGCCAATTAAGTATGCCCAAATATGCCTAGGATTAATTGCTCTAATCTACAGTGTGCGTTTCTGTTGGTTCAACACAGCCTGGTTTTTGGTGGGGGGAGAGAAAAGCTGCTCAAAACTTCTGTGTCCGGCACAGAGCCAAGCGCTGAAGGCTCTGACGATGGGCGGGTTACTAGCCCAACTGGAGAAGCTGGTAGCGCCTCTGTGATGACATATTTAAGAACAGAAAAACGGCAGGAAGCTCTCTTTCTTCTCCCAAGGGGTGGTGAGGTAGCTGCCAGGGCCCATTCTGGTGGGGACCACGCGGTCAACGACAAAAACATGGCCAACAATGCCCCGACACAGACCACAGATGAGATCAACCTTTTCAGTACAGCAAAGCTCTGTAAGAACTTTTCAACTGATAGAACTTGAGAACAATAATACCTACGGACAGCAATTTTCTTCCAAGTCAGAGAAAAAGAAGAAGTGAGGACACGTGAGGAAAACCAACATGGTGGCACCAAGGTCAGTGAAAAGAAGGAAAGGGAGGAGGTGCTCTGGGCATCAGAGCTGAGATTTTCTACAAGCCATGGTGAGGACTACAATACAACAAACTATTTCCTTGTAATTCTTGAGGTGCATGGGGGGATGCAGAGGTCTATGTGCAGCCTGCGAGAACAAATGCTCGCACTGGAGCGAGTGGATGCTGAAAAAGCTAGAATCCAGTGAGATATTAGAACAGAGAGAGAGAACCCTTGCTTCCGGAGATACAGAAAGGGAGCCCTTGGTTCCAAACTACAACAGCTTATCTTTAAAAGACCAAACCCCATGAACTAAAATGATCCAGCTGGCCAGTTGTGGGAAGACTCCTTGGGTCATGGGAGGGACTCACATCAGGCAGGAGTGCTATTTCACACTCAGCAGGTCAGGCAGGAGTGCTATTTCATGACAATTAGAACCACACTAGAGAAATTCACAGAGAACTGTTTCCCATGTGAAGGACCCCATGGCACAACAGAAGAACTCCTTTCCCTGAACAAACTGAAGAAAGATTCTTAGAAAGTGAAAGACAGACCAAAATCCCATGTTTTTTTCTCCTTGTACTGTCGGTGGGAAAGAGGGAGAGGCTGGGAAGAAGATACGTGTTCAAAAGGTTTATTTTAGTCCTTATTGTCCTTTTTATTTTAATTCTGTTAATAATAAATTTTCTTTATACTGTTCAAGTTTTGAACCTGTTTTGCCCTTAAAATGTTTTTCCCCCAATCCTTATCTCAGATCATGAAGTTTTCATGTTAACTTCCCCTCCTCAGCTTAGCTATAGCAGAGGAAACTGAGTGAGTAGGTTTTTTGGGGGTGCCTGGCAGCATTAAACCCTGACAGTGTTGCAGACATGGAAGACAAAAAATCAGACTGAAAAGCAGCCTGCTTAAGAGACATAATTTGGAGGAATTGAGGCTTCTTTCAGGTAGGGATTTCTTTGGTAGGGGCATATTATTTTGAACTTGTACATTATAGCAGGTGTTACTAAAACAGAATAACTGCAGAACAGGACTGGGAAGGCTGTCCAAGCAAGTAGCTGGGCTTGGCTTCAGCCAGGTGGTGATAAACTGAGATTAAAGAGCAGAAGCGAGATGAGCACAAGTGATCAGATGCCTCTTGGTGCAAGTGATACCTTGGATAAAAGGGGGGGCCAGTCAGAGGATATAGGGCATGACAGACATAAAGTTTGAGTGAGAGCTGGCCTTGAAGATGAGCCATAGAAAATTTTAGACATAACTTGGAAACAGAATATTCACTAGCTTCTTTATCTTCTTGCTAAATGAATTGGGAAAAAAAAAAAAAAAAGAGGAAAAAAAGATATCTATCGAGTTACTTGATTTTCCTTTTGGAGGTGGAAATGAGGAGAGATTATCTTGCCAGTGTCTCACAATGTTTCAGCTTTCCCTGGATGCTGCACATGAGTGCAAATCTGTGTTTATTTGCAGAGACATCCAAAATCTGTACATATCCTTTGTTGTTCCCAGTTAAGTCTTGAAGAAAGGTAATACAAAGAAATCCCCAAGACTATAATGTTCCTGACCCTAAAGTTCTTTCTTATGTGACATTTCTGCTTACTCCATGAGCAGAAAATTATCATTTACCAGAGGACAAACACTGTGGACAGGAAAGATACCGAGTAGAGCATAGTCTTAGGGTACAACCACCACTGTTGTCCTGCACATCAGCAGTTCCAGGAGACCTTGCTCACCTAGTCATGGTCCCACCTTCAAAGCTGGAAAACTGAAAGTAAATGGAATCTAGCATAGGATTGAGCTTTTTTCTTCGTAAAGAAGATATCTGAAAAAGGCACAGATCTCAAAATATTCCGTTAATAATACTTCATTTTTTATAAATTCTCCTGAACTCACCAAGCAGAATTTCGGTCTCACTCCCTTGCCATTAAGCTTCTCAACAAGTGGATGAACGTCATACTCTCTCCAAGAAGTAGATCCACAAAAAGGTCAACATGAAAGTGCCCAAAGCATGGCATGGCACTTGCCTAAATGACTTTCAAATTGTCATCATTACTCTTCCAGTGAAAAATGTAGTCATCACTCTCTTCACACACTTGCACTTCATGTTCCCATTTCCTCAAATGATTTTACTGTCTGCTACCTGAGCCTGTCTCTCCCATGCTTTCATCAAAACCTCTTTTGCTCTGCACTCTTCATTTCCTTGGATCATTCACTGTATTAGAGTAGCTTTCCATTCCAAATGGAGAGTATATGGGGAATAATTTCTCCATTTCAATAAACACTTCAGAGAAAGCCATTTTAGAGTAGCAAATTGCTCCCAGGCGCGCACACCACTTTTCCTTCAAATAAAATCTGGTTTAGTAAAAGGGCTGGAATTATCTTTAATAACTTTATTTAGAAGCTGATTTAGAGGGGGGAAAAGGAAAAAAAAAAAGCTATATGATCAAATAAATATATCTCTACCTTGATTTTCATTTATCTTACCTCCATAAAGGAACTGGGCTTGGTGCCAGCATTACTATATGAAAAGACTTTTCCTCACATTCAGCAAAATCTCTCTTGATACTGAGTCTCAGAGGAGTATAATATGGATTCAGTCTTCCTCAGCCTTGTTACTCATAACCTGCAGGCATTTTCTTTTAAATTGTGTCAAAAGCCAATCATGCTAATAAAAGGTGTAAATTCCTGGTACTAAGTAATGTGAAGTCTAAAACACACATACACAAAACCAGCCCACAACTTGCATTAGAGTGGAAGTTATGATTCATTACCCTGAATCTGTGATTAGCCAATATCTGCCTGTGATTATGGTGGTGTCCTCAGTTGTGGTTAGGCAATCAAAAGCAAACTTTGAAATTTCTCATCTTCAGATTAAATGCAGGCCAGTCTCAACAGAGGATTGGGACTTGCTTTACTGAATTGTCAATGCTGGGAAAAAAAAAGTCAAAATTCAAAACCAGAGGGCTTGGCACCACTAAAGCTAGAGAACAACCACTCAAATCTCCTGATGCAGAAGCTGCACTCCTAGTGAGCACCATCCATCTCCGTACCATCACCTTCCTAGTCAAGGGTTCACCTGTGCTAGGAAAGGCTTATCCTATCCTTCCCAGTGCCAAGGCACTGCAGGGGCTCTGGCTCCCTGGGACTAGGAATGCCAGGGATTTGCCAGGGTGGGTCATGACAGGGTCTGGCAGCCAGGATTGTAAACCCACTGGGATGTTTTAAATGCTGACGATTGATTAATGCTCGTCAAGTTTTCCTACAGTTTCCCAGAAAAAGAAACTTTGTCAAAGTTGAATGAAAAAAATTGTAAGGTAGCAAGCTACTTTTTGCAGCACAGGGCCACAGAAAATACTTTAAATTTCCTACTAATAAACATTATTTCAAAACAGATTCAAGATCTTCTGTTGTGCAAAAGCTGGATATCTGGATCACAGTACCTATTCATGGTATCTCAGCACAGAGCCCTATACTTGGACACTGTGAATGGCAGCTTCTGTTTGAGACCAGGCAAGAGTTAAGTTTCTTGCTATTAACACACCATAAGCCAAACTTCTTGAACTTTGCTCTCAGAAAATTTAGCAACAGTCATTATCCATCTATATCTGCCTGGCTTCAGTTTATACTCTTGCTTTGTTTGCCATTTTAAACATTTGCCTCATTATTGGTATCATTATCAGTGGTAGAAAAAAATTCAAGCAAGTTCTTCATCATCAGAAACTACCTACAATGGTGTAAGCAATGGTCATCCAGATAACAGTAAATTGGAATTGCTTCACTAGATATAGTTCTATAACATAACATTTATCCACTCAACATACTCTTCGTGCTGTACACATGTTCTGAGACACTCCTTCCTGCATATGAATAAAAACAACATTTTCACTAAATACAGTAAGACTGAAGAGCTAATACAAGAATAGTGCAAAGCACTATTTCTTTTTCCTTAACTGTTTATTGTTAGCTACATGATTTTAAAATATTTATTACTGCCCATTTCTTTTCTATTTATAGAGAGCCTATTAGGGAATTATATCTTCCTTTTATTTTTAACTCTAATGTTTGGGTTTCATAAAATGAAATGAAACATGCCTCATTTACATGAGAAGTACAAAGACTCAGTATGTCATTTTTTAGAAGGTCTAACTAAATATGTACTCTGAGGAAATGAAAGAATTTTTCTTAAGCCTCATCTAAAGCTGCAACAGTGTGTAAAAGCAAAACAAGAGGATAATCTCCAGCACTTTCAAAAGTGTGACACCCTTAGTACTGACAGAAGTGCTTTTCTTCAGCTTTTACAATGGAACCAAATTACAAAGGCAGATTTTCTAAACTTCTGATTGAAAGATAGGCTATTTAAAGCACCCTGAGTGTTCTGCATGTGTGAACATGCACCTGTGCTATGAGCAGAAATGTTAAATCAGGAGCTTAATGCCTATAGAGGGATTTCACCCACTTAGATTAGCTTGTTGAACTAGATATATGTAAGCTCTGAGGTTAATGAATCTTGAAATGGAGCTCCACATGACTCAGCAGACAATACTGTGCCTGTTAAAGCTGTGTAAGCAATATCTTCAATACAATATCTACAAATAGCATGCTTTTCCTTTTTAGTATGTTTTCTTACTACTGAATGAAGATGCTTATTCTTCATTGTTGGCTCCTCTTTCCAAATGTAACTATATCTCTGTCCATCTGAAGTGATGCTGCAGCTCTGAGAACCATGTGAGCCTCCATACTTTGTCTCTAAATCTGTGTAGCACAAATCATCAGAAACTCAGTCCCTGCCCATTCTTCTGGGGTGACAACAGGAGGCACTGGTGACACTCAAGCATATATATATACCCTCCACATATACATGCTCCTTCTTGATGCAGCAAGCTTGCAAAATGCACTCTTCAGAATCTCTATCATGCAACTATGTCTGTCTCAGAAATAAATATAAACCATCTGATTTTACCCCACTCATGCTGATTTCTTCATTATCTACTGATGCTGAAAAGCAAAAATATGAAACCTTGCAAAATACAAAGCCTAAAGGCCAGTTCTGATGAAATCAAATCATCAATATGTAGGGAAGAGTGTTAGGCTACTGAAGAGCAAAGTCAACTTGCAAAGATTATTTCCTCACACTCTGCCTTGATTTAAAGTGCACACAATTTTCAGTCTTTCTCCCACCCTTCTTGGTTTTTTCTGCATCAGAGAAACGTAAGCAATATTAAGGTGGGGTTTTTCTGCTGCTGTTCCAATAAAGGTTTTTCTGTGATTAGTCTACAAGAAAGATTGCATGCTTTCACCCACCCTGTACTAAAAAGGGAATTTGGGTAGCTATTTCCAAAATTTTAATATAACAGCTCACTTAGCCCCTCATATACATGGGGGGCTTTTTTACATGACTTTTTGTCAAATTGCTTTCATATTCATCACATTTTAATGGCACCTAATCAATCACTGCATTTGGCACTCAATCAGAGAAATAATCACCATCTTTTTAAAATCCCTTTCTCACACCTGATTTAATAATTAGTGATGTTCATAATAACTTAATGCACATGTTATAAAGAGCAATGTAACTATACCAAACCTTCCCTTCCTCCTTGGCAATTGAGGCCACCACTACAAATAAGCATCAGTACCAATGTTCAGTGGCACAAACAGCAAGAGGCTTCATGTCAGCAGCATCTGATTTTCGTTACTGCATGCACCATTACTCACTTAGTTTGTTGCTCTTGCATCTAAGCCTTTAAATTTGCAAACTTGCCTTTTCCACTGAGAATTCATTGCCTTTTGCTGTCACTTCAGCCTTGTTTGGTAACCCTCAGCACTAGATAATTGATTACTCTTTTCACTATCTCTTTGTGCAAAGAGTTATACTAAATCGAAACTGCCACCTTTAAATTATTGTGCAGCCTTCACACTTAGGTATTCGTATGTTAAAGTGCTATCTCCAATCTATACTATAAAGTTTATTGTTTTAATTAAAATGCTCCCTATGCTCTCCAAAGGAGATGATTCTTGCTTTCCACTTGCTGCTCATTCATGACTCATAAAATTTTTCTGATTATCCCATATGAATTTTGGAATTAATTCACCTAATTTGACTTACTCTGCTTTACGGTGACTTCATGTATGCGCAAGTGTACAGATGGTTCAATTTCATCAGTGAAACATTGTCATGGTTTAACCCCAGCCAAGCCCCACGCTGCCACTGGCCCACTCCCCAACCAGCAGGATCAGGAAGAGAATTGAAATAAAATATAGGAGACTCATGGACTGAGATAAAGACAGATTAATAGGAAAAGCAAAATCTGTACATACAAGCAAAGCAAAAAAAGGAATTAATTCACTACTTCCCATGACCAGACTTGTATTCAACCATCTCCAGGACAGCAAAGACCCATCAGATGTAACGGTGACTTGGGAAGACAAATACCATCACTCTAAAATGATGTCATATGGTATGGAATATCCCTTTGGTCAGTTTGAATTATCTGTCCTAGTTTTGTTTCCTCCCAGTTTCCCGTGCACCCCTCACCCCTCACCAGCAAGGCAGTGTGAAAAGCAGAAAAGGCCTTGGGTCTGTGCAAGCCCTGCTCAGCAATAACGAAAACATCTCTATTATCATCATTGTTTTCAGCACAAATTTTAAACACAGCCCCACACTAGCCCCTCTGAAGAAAATTAACTGTACCCCAGCCAAAATCAGTGCAAGCTTAATTAGCGGAATATGCTAAAATTTACTTTTCCAGATGGGACATCAACAGAGTTTGTCACCAATACGTGCTAGCATTACAGTGACTATGACTTTTCACCTTGCCTTTTGTTTGGTGCTAAGGCTTGACTCTTCCTGGAACTCACTGGCTGAACAAGTTAAACGAAGAAAATAATATTGTGTCCGTAATCTGAAACATATAAGCATTTAGAAAAATAAAATAAAAAATTATGATTCCATTCTTCCTTATGTTTGATGACAAGACTGGTGTAAACCCTGGAAATCTATGAAGCTTCACAAAAAGTAAGGCTGCTGCTACTGTGCACATACCAAACTGTTTCCACAGTGTTTGTAAGTAAGAAACAGTCAGAAACTGCTGCCTTTTATGAGTGCTTCAAGATATGTTTGCTCCCTTAAGAGCACTTTACAGTGCTGAAAAAACATTCCAGCCATCAAGAACAATGAAAGTGAGTTTTAGCAGTTATCGTCACAGAGACACTCAAAGGTGGGAGAGCACTCAGTTATAGCATTGAGAAATTTGCAGTAGAAAACATACCAGCTCCAAAATTCAGAGCAAATGGAATTTTTACCCCTATATGTAGAATCCTGCTCTAACCAAAGCCTTCTTGAGGAATAGAGTCTCTGGTTTCCTTTATGGTGATTTTTCCTCCCAGCAGTTTGCCATACCAAATCAGACTTGTATGTAATCAGTGTTCCATGAAATGAAATACAATAGCACACTCTCATGACTTCAGAAATCACTTCATTGAGACAGTTGCACACACACATCTCAGAGTTACATCTTACTCTTCCAAGTGTAATGCTCACCCTCCCTCTGCTTCTCTGGGTTCTAAATTTGGGCACTTCAGTCTGGGGGTTGGGCACTTTATGGCAAGATGTCAACATCTGCTACACTTCACAGGTAGCAACACCATTTTGATCTCTTAAACAAATATGATTACTTCTTCCTTACCTAGAATCCATTTAAAGTCACTTCTATGTGTTTATTAAGACTTTTTGTACACCGTTTCCTTTACTGATCTGATATTCCATGTTACAGTCATAATAAATACATTTCACATTTTTTAGCTTATATTTCTTTGTTCTCTCTATCACCCCTCAGAGATGTTTTGCCTCACCATAGGTCTGCATTGTTTTAGCTGATCACTGGTGACTTGGTTGTAGCCATAAGCAGTTCCAGCCTCTGCCCCATGTCTTATCATCACTCAGCTTGGTTGCCTCTCTTCTTAAGGTCTCTGCTATCATGGCAGGCCTGTATATTTCTAAACTATGCCATTATTTCAGACATAAATGTCTCATTCTACAGTTATTGCTACTATATCTATAAATTTTTTGAGTGTAATTTGTGTTATTTGTGTTTCTGTTTCCCAATAAATCTCTAAAAGATATGGCCAAAAGATTACTGCTAAGATGAGGAGCCCTGTGAAGTGTTTATATCATGCATGTGGTTGATAGTAGCAAGATATGGAGACAGGAATAAGTGCCTATACTGGAGAAGCTTTTAAATCCAGCCTTATTGGAGTAACGAGCCAGTGCTCAATCTCTTACTTTCTCTCCCCAGGCTTACAGTCGTGAAACCTTTGGCTGGGTGAACTAAACCACTCTTCTATTATGACTCTATAAAGAGCTGCTTCTGTTATGCAATATGCAACCAAAATTAAATCATCACAACACACTCCAATTAAACCCTTTCTAGATATTATCAGCATCACAGTTCTGATTAAAACCTTGTGCTTTGAAACACTGTACTCTTTCTGCCAGTATTTATTTACTAAACCAGAAGGAGAAGCCCTCAAGTGAGATTAATTACTTATTTACAGATAGTCTAAACAATGCACCAGTAGGATCCAAAGTTGTTATTACCTAATAAATCTGAAAATACTAGGTGATGAATTAATAGAGCAACTTCATGTTTTTCAAGGACAAGTGGAAATGATGAAAAAGAATCAGCATCAGCCTGAAATTTATCAGTTTAGAGAACTTTTTGTCAAATTGCTTTCATATTCATCACATTTTAATCTTCTCTACTATTGTTGAAATATATCTCTTTCAAGCACAGTTATGTTTAGCATTTTTTTGATAATGGAAATATTTTCTAAATAAAAGGATAATAATTAATTCCCTTCCATAGAAAACATTGTTTGAAAGGATTTATGAAGCATCGTATCTGCATTAACTAAATGATAGGACATTTTTCTCCTGATAAGTAAGCAATGAAAAAAGTCATTAAGGAAGTAGTACACAAACTTTTCTAACTTTGAGCTTGACATTCTGGTGTATTCCTCTTGGGGATAATTCCTTCTGAATGATTGCTTCTGCATCTTTGAATTTAGTTAAAAAGAAGTCAAAGGTTCTTAAACTTAAGATAGTATTTATTAAAGTCATTGCTTTATTTACTCCTTTCCTCTCCCCTCTCAACAGTTCCTTACTGCAAGGGCAATCATTCGGGTGAGAAACAGTCCTAAACACTGAAATCTTTTACTTCACGGTCTCTGCAGGTTCTTTATTTGCATAGTACTCCAACTTGCCTTAAAACCTTCTATCTCTTCCACAAAAAGTTTTCTTTCATAATACAAAATACTTCTGCTAGGCCATTTGATAAAACAGGGCTGTTACTGGCATCCCTATAATTGGGATAAAACCTGTCATTTCTCACTACTTTCCCTTCCAGAGCCTCAAATATGTCTGATTTGATATCTGTCAGACTGCCTATGTTTCCCCTTGCCCACTCACAGTGGGCATTTTGTTGGTTAGATCATTCTGCTTGATTAGAATTTGGGCTTGATTTTTCCTGTTACACAACTATCTCAAGATATGCAGCAAAGAACATTTAAGGTTTGTATCCAAACCTTATCCCCTCTACTTCTGTTGCTACAACTAATGTGTCAATGCATATTAATAGGGTGTCTCTTCTCAACCCTTCACCCTGGTTTGAAAGAGCTCAAACAATGGAGAAAATTTTATGTATGTGGAACATAAATACATATATATATAAAAACAGAAAAGTACAAAGATTTTTTTTTTAAATAAGCAGCAGTACAACACTTTACCTGGTAAAACTGAAGCCATCACGACTTTGCTCAATGGTCCAAGTATATTGCATGGCAACTCGGATCTTGGTTCATACATCATCCAAATCATGCTTTTACTGCAGAGACATAGGTACGTAATTTTCAATGTTCCTTTGTTTCTTCCCATATTTCATATTAATGCTTTATTACTTTACATAGGCTTTGGAAGGATAAAGACAGTAGCCAAGAAGACATTTGTGGTGCAGAAAGAAGCACCTTTAATGTGTAACATGCTTTTTATATATTCTGGCACAGACCTAGGGAAGTAACATCTACTTCCTAAAATATTGGCTCTTTTCCTGTTGCCAAACTATTTATGCATGCACGGGACATAATATTATCAGAAACTTGCAGGAGAGAGGAACTGTAACATCTAGGAAGGCTGACAGAATGCTATTTCCAGGCTCTTGTCCTCACACATTATGCCACAACCTGATTATGTCTTTTTATATTCTTTTGGCACAGGTTCTGTGCATCTGTCAGCAGGGGATTAGGGCTTGGAAGTCAACAGCACGCTGCTGAGGAAGCTGAGAAAATGGGGTGACAGAGCATTGCATTCACCTGCTCTGGGTAGGTTGAACACAAAAGATGTACAACAACCTTTTTCCAGAAAGCTCCTCAGAAGATGGTCCCACATGTTTAATGTCTGGTTATCAACAAAGGATAACTATGTTAAACACATAGTCCACTGGAGGAGAAGTAGAAGTTCTAGAAATTTAAATAGATTGAATACCTAGTGAAACAATAAATTTTTATCTTCACTCTGCTGTTAGACTTGGCTGCAGACCATAAACAAAGCTTTTTAGTCTGATAACTAACCAGCATATCCCAATTCAAACTGAATTTGGACACCAGTTAACTTTTTAAGAGTGCAAATTTGCAAATACTACAAGATAACGCTGCCAGCAGCCCTCACACAGAAAGACAATTTCACCAGACACTGGGACCTAATCCTCAACCTCCTTGGCCCCCAAAAATGAACAATGCTGGTTCTCTGTTCATGTCAGCCTAAACACTGCCATTTTCAACATTGCACTTTCCAAGACTAAACATGAAATACTCTCATACAAGTTCCTGGCAGCCTGGCACATAGAAAGTGAATGTACTAATCACTATATACATATGACTAAGATGCACTTCTCACATAATCCTGGAAAACCCAACCCACCATCTAATATTAAAATGTCATAGTCTTAAGAAATGTTTCCCTCAGTAAGTCATGAACCATAAAAGTCTAAGCATAAAGGAGTGTATCTTCTAGCAAAGACTGTGGTGTGTAGAAAGATTAAATATTGCAGTTCACTATAAAGCAAATCCCTGTGTACTGATTTTGTCAAAGAAAGCTTGATTTGAAACTTACAGTCATAACTCTATTTTGCTTTATACAGTCATAGGCTACCTGAAAAACAACAAAAATTTACCTCAGATATACTGATTGCTCTGCATGATTGCCCATGGCCAGTTTGTTTATCTTTTAGAACAAACGTAAAAGAAACCTGCCTAAAGAAATCTCAATCCTACAACTCATATTTTAAGATACTTATGAAAACTGTATTGGTAAGCATTAGTTTCATTATCTATATTTAAAAAATCTCTATTATTTTTAAGTTGACCAGTAATTTTACATAATTTTTTTATCTATACCCTCAGTAAAAACTTTGTTTGTTAGATAAAACACATTCAAGTAGAATAGAAGCTGGCCTTATCATTTTTCCTTCCTTGCCCTGCTTCATCCTATATGTTGTCCATAAATACTCATTGCATTGTTTTCCATCAATACAGAAACATCTAAAAAATGCATGAATCGCTAAAATGTTGAAAACAAAACTACAGACTGATGAACGATATAGTTGTTATGGCTTCACAGGATGTAAAGCACATTTCAGGAAATTTCATAATACTTTCGCCAGCTCCTTCACAAACAATCAAAGCTGTTATCATACATCATGGTAAAGCAATTAGCATTTCTGCCTGCCGGTGATGCATCAGGGTAACCAGAGGCAATACTGTTTTCATGATAAAAGCTGAATGGGATCCCAAGTAACATAGATCCAGACATACTTGTTCTCTGTTGATGCTGCAGAAAGTTTCCTAACATTTCAATTCCTGCTACCATATTCAAGACAGTGGGACATCTAAGAGAGGAACATATTTGTCTCCAGAGGTTTCAAATGGCTCCAGAATTTGTCAGCATAATAAAACACAAAAGAACATTGCTCCCTCTCTGTAAGGAAATACACAACAGTGATATGCTGAAAGCCTTTGCACAGAACATCAACACTATAAACCTGTAGCCCCTCTGGCTATCAGTGCAACTATCACAATTTCTCCATCTTCCAGATGGCTAGGGATGGCAAGAATGCTGGGGTGTGAGGTACTTCTTAGCTACAAAGTAATACTATAGATAGGATAAGTGGATAGGGAACCAACAGAGACTTTCTTTCAAGTCCATTACTGAAGTTTCAGAAAGTTAAAAATTCCCATATTATTCCTAGTCCTTGCTAAACGAGTCTACATTGCTGTAAGGGAAATTATAATATTCCTTAAGTACTCTGAATGGGGAAAAAATTTATACTAAAAATCAACTAGTGTGCTTTAAGAAAGAATTCATGCTTTTCTTCACACTGTTACATTTCCAAAAGTAGACACATCCATGGGGAAAAAGCCACCAGCTGTATTTTTCAAGTATCCCAAAAGAATTGAAGGGAGGTAGGGAGGGATGTTATACACTGATAGTTTCACTGTGTGATGTTAAAGTGCAGCATTACAACATTAACGTTCCCCAAACACTTCATTCCTTGTGACATTTTTAGGCATAAAGAATAAAATGTACTCACAATGTCTTCATCATCTTTATCTCTAAGAGTAACTGCATACCTCTTGCCTTCAAATCGCACACAGGCTTCATAAAGAAGAGTTTTCTGGAACATCAAACAATGTGCTTCTGATTCCTCAGGCACAGCTTCTGTCTGGTAAGTCTTCCTAATGTAAAGAGACAAAAATTTTATGTTACGTGAGGCTGTGTAGTTTCAGAAGCAGATTCACATTATGTACCTTTTGTCCTGTCTCTCTTGCTTTCTATTCCACTGAGACAGGTTAAAATAAAAAGAACATCCGTAAATTTGCAGGATCAGTTGAAATTAAAACTTCACTTGCTTACAGACTTACTGTGAGCTTTTGAAATTAAAACTTTACTTGTTTATAGCCAGGTGTCTTTCCAGTCATTAGAAATACGTGCATCTTAGTTCAGATAAGAGGATGCACTAGTCACATGTCTACCCAAAAACAGAATTCATTGTGCAGCTTCTCTCCTTGGTGTCATTTCTTAGTCATAACCCTACTTCTGCAGTAGCAGTCTTGTCAAAATATACCTTCAACTTGCTTCTGTTACAAAGATCTTCACAAGACAATTTATTTCTCTTGGTCTGCCCCTGAACATTGAGCAAAATAATCTGTTTATTTAAGTATTTTTATGTTTAAATTTGTACTGGTAAATCTTCAGCTATTATAATTTTAGCTCTGTAAAACCTAGGTAAGGGTAGACTCAAGTTTAATAATAAGTCACATAATTAATATGTGAAATATTTGCTACCAAACATTGTCCCTACCAACAGTATGACTATACTGAATTTTCAACTCACAGCAGGTCCTTTACTTTTCTGTCTCTCAACTCAAAGGTCAAAATTACATCAATCCAAGTGAACCAACTCATTACTTAATTTTAATCTTGTTTTGTCCAACTGCTTTCTATCATTTATCTTTTTACCGTGAAACATCATCAGTGATGTCTTTGATCCCTTTCACAACATAAGGATAAATCAGTAAGAAGACTAAATATCTGTGAAACTGAAATTTGATGCTAATTTTCTTTCCCTTAAAAGCTGCTTCTAATGATCACTCCATGCGAGTTTTTTTCCCCATTTTGTCCTTCTATTTTCCACTCAAAAGAGAAATTTTAATGAAGACAAGGCTTTCTACCATTGTTCAGGTGATCTCAGGAATCTGTTTTCATTAGGTGGACATGCATTATCCATAGTTCATAGAGCAGAAGCAGGAGTAGTAGCCCATCGGCAGGAAAGGACACAGTACGTGTGAAATAACACGCAGCAAGTGAAGCCACCCATTATGATGCCTAGTGACATCTTGGGGAAGTGGGACGAAAGGAAAAAATCTGTGTTCAGTACAAAATCAGTAAGGGTGATGTTGCCAGCATAAAGCAGTACTGAAGTGAACTCTGCCAAAGACAGTTCCATGAACCAGGCTCATGAAGGCTGGGTATCATAACTGTGAGCAGAGACATTGTGCAAAGCAAATAATCTTTTTGTCATCAAGAATGGTATGTGATTCTCCATTTTAATTACCATCACTCTGAACAAAGATACATCAATCTGTCATTTTCACTCTTACGAAGACACTGCTGTTTCCAAAATGTAACATTATAGGTAAGAGCAGGAGGCTTTTGCTGGCCTAACTGTAGCTTCTCTATTGTCCGTTCAGGATTCTTTTCATGGCTTGTGCATTTCTATTCTTTTCAAGTCTTTTCTGAAGCCCACTTCATCAAAGAATGATTGAGCCTTGACAGTGGTTTCACTTTTTCTGATTAATGCTGAGGTGCCTTCATGGTTAGTGTGTATATACTTCTTTTCCCAGTGTGTCCAATTATTCTTGTTATAAGACATAGTGAGGGTCTCACTTCAAAAAGAATTTCAGTTAAGCTGTATCTTCACAGATTTTTCTAACTTTCTAAATAATTATGTGTCATCTTGGTTTATGGGAGCTGGGAACTCCGTGTGTTTAGTGGGTCTATAAAACTATAGCACATTCTTAAACTTGCTTTTGGCAAAACATTTTTTAACATGTATCATAACAGGCTTGTCCATATTACAGTTTCTTCCAAGATTAGAACTCATTTGAGAAAAACTATCAAAATATTGACGCCATGTAGCAAATTATACCTCTCAAAATTCTAAAGGTCACATTGTAGATTTTGAATGAGCTTCTAAGCCTAAAGCAAATGGCGTATAATAAGCAGTGGATCTGGACTATTCACAGTTTAATAAGGATCCTCAGATGCCCATGGTCTCGGTACTGTGTGGTCACTGCATTGCCAGAAGTTCATTATACATTTGGCACAGGATGGCACACTGGCAAGGCTGGAAGCGAGCATTTGTTTCAACTCCTTTGCTGATACTCTTCTGCCCTGTTATTCCTAGTTGATCATGCACAGTCATTTCTATTGTAAAACTTTGGCTTTGTGCAAACAGTTGAGTTTTGCTCCTGATGTATAACTAGAACAGTCCAGGCTACGAGCATTCGGACATGCTTTCAGAGCTCTATTTCCTGCACTGAAGCACTATTTTTTTATTTTACCTCTTCTCTTCAGAGATGGTGATCCCTTGTAATTCAAAGGCAAATCTATATATGCAGAAGCCTTCATTTAAATGAATGCTGGAAGTGTGAATTTTTTATGCTGGTAGGAAATTCTTGGCATCTGTGAGGTTTCATTGGGCTGAAACTGTGCCTGTGCTGGGGTCAGAATTCAACCACAGTGGCACTTGATGGTGCAAATAAGTTCCTCTCACCTCTGAGCTGCTTCATCTCTATACTACATTCTGTCTTGGTTCCATTAGGAATTTTCTCCATCTACATGATATTTGAGATGACAAAATTCAGTTTCATATTGAAGCACATTCGGAACTCCAAGGTTGTGGGATCTGACTGACTTGGAAATACTGCAGCCTGTGCATCAAAAAACCAGGAAGTACAATTTTGTTACTTTGTTAGTTTTTAAATTATATTCAACATTTCTCAGAAAAATAGAAGGCAACGCATGTGGCCAAAATTCAGTAGTTAAATATAACACAGAAAGTGGGACAAGAAAATACAACACGCCGTTTTTTGCTGGTGGTGCATTCTTCATTTTGCTTTCTCACACATCTTTGAAAAACAGCCCATTAACTGTTAAAATTTTCATTACTCAGAACACTTCCCAAAAGCTTGCTGTCAGGCATCTGCATGCCTTTTAGGTGAAAGTGCATCCATCTGAGTGCGCCCGTGAGAACACAGACTGAAAGGGGGTTCTTTTCATCAAGTTTAGTGAGCTATGGCAGGTAGCTACTCAACCTGCCTGACGGTATAATATTGATTAAAATAATTAAAGGATCACTGCTCCATTGCATTAGAGACTTTAGATTGATATGCATAAGTGCACACTTAGTAGCAGCAAAGTTCAGGAAACCACAGTTTCAAATATTGTTTAGATTTACTTCCATCCATTTTTTTATTGGCCTTTTTTGCCAATATAAGGGTTGTTACCTGATCACAATTAACCATGGCTTGTTTAGCTAATTACTCATGATTATGCCATTGCTAGGGAAATTTAAATATTATAGGGGTTTTTCTGTCTCAGAAATCTGTTTTAAAATACCTCCTCTAATCAAGCAGCAATTATGTTACTCCCTACTAAAACCATGAACATGTTGACCCAGCTAGTCATGTTCCAGCAAACACAAAGAGAAAAAATACATAGCAACAGCAGCTACTCCATAGAAACAAAAGGAACAAAAGGAAATCCACAGAAACATTTTAAACACCAACATTTGGTCATTTCACTGCCATGAGTTTTATCACTTCAGCAAAAGAGATTCTAGGGGAAAGAAAAAAAAACAGTTCAGTTTTGACTGAAAGAATAAATATATTACTTGTATAAAAATGTTTAAAACTATTTGGTTTTTTTAGAAAACTTAACATTGTAAAGCTTAACACTGATAACAGATTGGGAAACTGGCCACGGATAGGTTGTCTGAAAGAAACAAAGAGGAACAGAGCTCATTAGTGGCTCCCAGTTGAGACTACAGACCAGCAGCAAACACTTCAGGGTAATTAACTGCCCAGAAATTATCTTTAGGGAATTCCACAATAATGCCAACATATGGGAGAATACACTTATAACTGCTAAGTTTCACTTCCACTCTTCTTCCAAAAAATTAGTATCAAGATAGAGAACCCATTGGTGCAAAGACATGTCTTGCAAAAAAGCCCTACAGTGGTTGCAAAACTCTCTTCTTGTTTCTATGCTCCTCTGCTGATTTTGTTACCTCATTTCTCCTCCTCCTTCATATGTTAGTTATCTTTCTCCTTTTTTTCAAGTCTTAAACTTTTATGTTCTCCAATCAGCTCTAATCTCTTCTTTCTTCCCCTACTCTCACCTGCTTTTAACCATATCCTGGGTTTTCCTTATGTTGTCCTCTACCTCTTCCATATGCCAATCTTGGCTTTATTCCCCAGTCCTTTGTTCTTCTCTTTCTTGACATTCTTAGCTGTTCCCCTCTCAGCTGATACCTTTGTCCTCCTGCACATGGCCAGGGCAGCCTGCAAGGAATTTTTCTCCCCCTCAAGGAGTCACAAGAAACCATTGTGGATAGAGAGTCTCCAGCCAGCATACCAGAACAGAGAAAACTTGAAGACTAAATTATCTGCAAATGCTAATAATAGCCCTGACAACCCTGCACTACATATGCAAACCCCAGTTACATCTCAACAGTAAAAATCTGGCCAAGATATCCCCAATTGCAAAAATAATAATCTGCATGAAGTATCAAATAAATTTCACTATCAACTATAACTTATATTCCCCTTATAAGTGGGAACAGCTGAGAAGAAATGTGTTTCATTGCTACATTGCTTTCTCAGGCCAGGTAGTTCGGAGAATGTCTGTGAACCTTAGTAAGTGCTGTGTAGCCTGCATACACTCAAATAACCAGTTTTTATTCTAACATTCCCCCTGTCTTGTGTGGTCAGCTGCACTCAATTTCTGTACTCCCTTACAATGTGTTATCATCTTATGCACTCCTTCTTAAGGAACCAATACATCTTCTTTGAATAAAATACAGATTTCCTGCTGTTAATTGTAGTTTTCAGCACATAACATTCAACACACTATGGCTTAAATCATAAAGCTTCCAGCTCATGTCCATTCTGGATATAATCATTTTAAGTACTGCCTCAACTGCTCTAATGCTGCTTTTAATTTTCATTTAAAATAGTAAAAGAATAATTCTATCTTACAGGTTTTCTATAGTTAAATTGCCAGTGTCTATAAAATTTCCTTTTAGCCAGTACAGTAGCATTATATGCCTCTCAAAGATAAGCTGAAGCTAAGCTGTAGTAGACTGATTTGAAAACCATGTACTTTTTTTATTTATTCAAATACATGTTGCTTGATTAGAGACTATCAAAGACAGAGGTTGCATCTGTTTTTATGTATCCCCAGAAAATACAAGATGCTTGCTTCCATACAGTCTCACTGAAAAATTACCCTTTTTCAAACATATCAAAATTAAGTACATTTATGTTTATAAATACTTCAGTATGTGCATTTAAGAGAGGTTATATCAAGGGGGTTGTCCTTTATCTTTTATTTTACATACCAGCCTTGAAACCATTCAGAATTTCTCTGTTTCTGTTACTATATTTCCTGTCACACTCTTGCGTGCTCTTGTCACTAAAGAAAGGAAAATGATAGAAACATGGAACTCTGACATTTTGCCTTAAAAATAAGATTTCATACACAAAGGAATACTAAGTAAGTTTGCCAATGATACTAAGCTCAGAAGTGTTATTGACTGCCTCAAAGGCAGAGAGGCCCCACAGAGAGACCTCAACAAATTAGAGATGGGCGATAACCAACTGTACGAAGTTCAACAAGGGAAAGGTAAAAGTGCTGAATTCTGCACTGAAAACAGGGAAACAGTGAAACAGGGAAACCCCGGGTGTGTATAGACTGGGGAATGAGAGGCTGGAGAGCAGTGCTGTGGAAAGGGACCTGGGGGTCCTGGTGGATGGCAAGCTGAACATGAGCCAGCAGTGCCCTGGCAGCCAGCAGGGCCAGCCCTGTCCTGGGGGGCATCAGGCACAGCATGGCCAGCCGGGCAAGGGAGGGGATTGTCCTGCTCTGCTCTGCTCTGCTCTGCTCTGCTCTGCTCTGCTCTGCTCTGCTGTGCTCTGGGATGGCCTCACCTCCAGTGCTGGGGGCAGTTTGAGTGCCGCAATATAAGAAAGCCATTAAGCTGTTAAAGAGAATCCAAAGCAGGGCTACAAAGATGGTGAAGGGCATTGAGGGGAAGCCCTATGAGGGGCAGCTGAGGTCTCTGGGTCTGTTCAGCCTAGAGAAGAGGAGACTGAGGGGAGACCTCATTGCAGTTACAACTTCCCGATGAGGGGAGGAGTAGAAGCAGACACTGATCTCTTCTCTGGGGTAACCAGTGACAGGACCCAAGGGAAGGGCCTGAAGTCGTGTCAGGGGAGGGTTAGGGTGGGTATTAGAAAAAGGTTCTTCCCCCAGAGGGTGGTTGGGCACTGGAAGAGGCTCCCCAGGGCAGTGGTCACAGCACCAAGCCTGACAGAGTTCAAGAGTTTGGACAATGCTCTCAGGCACATTGTCTGACTCTTGGTGTGTTCTGTGTAGGACCAGGACTTCAATGATCCTTGTGGATTGCTTCCAACTCAGGATACTAAACAAACCACATGCAAAATAACAATGTACCCAAAGGTTAAAAAACCAATAGTGTCAAAATGAAGCCTTTTAGACCAGTATCTTCAGTGCAAGAGAGTTTTGATTCTTTTCTTCTCCAGAACGTTCTGCAAAGGTATGCATGATTTTTCTGACCTCTTTTTTTTGTTTTCATTTTTGGCTCAGAAGGGTGTCCATAAAAATTATGTGAATAACTTTTCTTATGCCAAGGAAGCAATCTGCAATGCCCTAATCATCTAGCTTATTTTTAAAAAACATTTTCACTTTTTTTTTTTTTTCAGAACTCTTACGAACAATTCCAAAAAATAGCAGCAGAGGCCTGAGCCATGCTCTTAAGT
Organism: Vireo altiloquus; assembly: GCA_013396875.1. NCBI lineage: Eukaryota > Metazoa > Chordata > Aves > Passeriformes > Vireonidae > Vireo > Vireo altiloquus. The sequence goes on from VZRF01001476.1 coordinate 22,667, forward strand.
CACCTCAATAAATGCTTTTATGAGCAGAGGGGTACTTGTAACACAAACCTTAAGATTTTATTCTACTATTGTAGTTCTCCATTATGACTGTTTAGCTATAGTAGCAAAATAAATTTGAAGAGCTCAGGAAGGCAGAACCTGCAGCATTTAAGACATATTTTGCATACAAAATTAAAACTGAACCAATTAAAGAAATCAAGGTTATTTAAAACAAACCAAATCTTTATGATTCTTTATTGCAGTCAGTTTATCTGCTGTGAGATTTTTCCATATTTTTTCAAAGCCTACCTGCTATGAAGTTATACTCGTGAAACCAAAATGGGATACCATTAAAAGCACAAAATCCCTGAGAGATGAGGGAAAACTTCTCACCACAAAAAAACCCACAACACATTTTGTATGGGATGTCCCTGTGTTCATCATATTTCTGAAACTAAGGATGGCCTGCTTCCCAGAATGCATGAGGCAAGGAACTGAACCTGTGGGCCCCCAGCAGCTTCCGTAGCTTGGTATGCCTGATCTCAGTGACAGCTGTTCTCCTGCTTGGGAACTCCTGCACCTTCTCTATAATTAATTATATTACCTCTGACACCACAGTGTTTCTATGCATCGACAGCCAAATAGACATCACGCAGCAATCGTGTTACACCTGCAATCTGTTGGGTTTTTTTCCATTTGCCAGCAAAATTGATTTCAGACTTCTACAATAAGCCCTAGAACATTTATTACAATATTAGAAATTATTGTATACGGTGTTCTATATGAACACTTCGTGTTCCAAATCTAACTATGGAAAGATAAAGCAATTGCACTGTCACTGCTATTATTCAGGGTACTTGCATCAAAGCCAGATTTAAAATAACCCCTTTGTTTTAAAATAACCAGTGCTAACATGATTTGAACTCTAACTCATACAGCCAAACCCTGCCATAGGCCACAAGAAAGACTGCTATATACAGCATTTTGAGAGATTTACAAACAAGACTGTTAATGATCTTTATCCACAGCACAACTCATTAAAATCTCATGGAGAATAATTTGAAGGATCCTGATAATAGGTGTGCTTGATTGACATACTGTGCAGGATCCACGCCTGAGAATGCAAAGTGCTACATGGAGCTACTTGATCTTACTCGTTAAGTTTAAAGCAAGGAGTGGTCATACACGAATGCCCAATCTGAGAAAAGAACTTTATCAAAAGCTAACATAACATGAAATCGTACCTCTTCTTAGCACAAGCTTCTGAACAAGCAAGCAAGCATGCAGCCAGTTATGGTGGCTTTCAGGATATTTAAATATTATTTTTGAAAAATATATGTGTGGAAGATTTTTATTATTACTATTATTATTATTATTATTACTACTATTATTCCTGTGTTGTTATGTACATCTAAAGCCATGAATTTATAAGAATTGCTACAGCTCTTTCACATGCACTTATTCACAGTTTAAGACATAGAAGATTCCCTCTCTTGTACTACTGAGAGTTATGTTCACATCATTTTAGACATTCTGAAAAATTACATTCACTAATTTTTCCTACTATGTTGGTTATTTTTAGCATGGATATTTTTGTTGAAATAAATAATAAGCTTTTTCCCTCATGGTAAAAAAAAAAAATAAAAAAGAGAGAAAAAAAGTTTCAATCATTGTAAACTTATGTAAATGGAAAACCCATACTGCTTCTTTACAGAATCAAAATTATCAAAGTAATTTTTGGGTCTTGGGTTTCTTCTGTTTCTAGACAAATGTTCCAGATATCAAAAAGGCAAAAGATCCTTGTTTTCTGTCCTATGTACATTAGTCCACTAAAAAAGTCTATAAGCTTTTAAATAGGGCATTTCCCTCTAACGCAGAAGTTGAAAGTTGCAGTAGTCTTGTTGTGCTCTATCTTTAAAGCCATAAATTCCAGGAAATATATAAAGATAAAAATAATTATATTCAGTGCTTTGCTTCTTTAGAGGATTCTTCCTTGTGTATATTTGCAGTAGCAAAATATTAACCAGTAGTTTCATCCATTTAATACTGCTTAGCCTACTGCATAGCCTCAGATTCGGCCAACTTGTTTTATTGATACTCTTCCTTGAGCCTCAGAGGTCATTATTTCTTGCCTTATAGCATCACTCACCTCTAATTCAACAAATTTCATCAGACACAGAGGATGAACTTTTCAGCCTCCTCAATAAGGCAATATCTATGCTTTCCTGCTTAAAGGCTGAATCAGTTCCATAAATAAATAGAGAAATAAGCTGCACTTTCCACAGACAGTTCCCTAAGTCACTTAGCAATTGCTTCTAGGTGGACACCGAGCATCCAGTGTGAAAAATAAAGAAAAAAAGCTATTCAAGGGAGCATCATTTACCAAGTATTTTAAAACCATACATTGCCATTCTTTTCATATCCACAGAAATGTGTATATGCTAAAATGTATACAATTATGCATCCTATATGTTGATTGTATCCATTCCATTTTATTGCATATCATGTAAGAGGCTGCTTGTTCTCCAGGAGCAAGCCATGACTCATGTTACCAAAGTTCCAGGTAGACCTAATTTTTGACTATAAAAATACTTTCTGAGCTGTTTGGTTCCACACTGTTTGAGAGGCAAGGCAAGCCTTTGTAAACCACTCTAAGAGCAGGCCAAAATGTTTAAAAGGCAGTGGGAAAAGAAGGCAAGGTTCTGAGGGAAGCTGATCTACCAGCTAGTGTTTGTCAAGGAATAAAATACACTCCCGCTGTGGAGCCCATCATTAGCCAGAATGAAGCGTGCCAGTGGAAGATGACATCTGAATGGCTGGCAAGCATAACTCCCTTGAGTGTGACGGCAGATGCTATCTTCTGTGTCAGACCTAGCTGAAAGCCAGAGAAAATACATACATTTTTTATCAATTAGCAGAATAAAGAATAAAAAAGGCAGAATTTCTGCATGTCTTTAGAATGAGCAACAGAACAGGGTAACACACAGGAAAAGGAAGAGAAAGCTATTCATGAGAGTCTGCAGACCTCATGTCTGAGCAGATTGGATATTTTGAAAAGTTCACCGAGTGATCATTTTTCTAGCTTACAGTCTTTCTCATTTACTGCCTGAAATGCAGCATGTAGTCACTATTCTCTAGACACACAATGAGACTTTGTACATATGAAAAGCAGTTTGACAATGAAATAACAACAGAGCTGATGGCTTGGGAAGCACAATAACACTGGTTTTCTAGGTTAGGTTAACATGAACTAAAACAACCACCTCATATGCTTTAAAATTTCTGCTACATGCATGAACTTTTAACTGTTACCTGCTACTCCCTTTATTAATTCTCAGGGAAAAAAAGCTTTTTTTCTGGACTACTCTGCTGACACCTAGCGAGCCTCGGCTCCAACAGCTTCAGAAAAAGAGAGGTGGTATCAGAGCAGCTGTTCTTTTTATTCCACTCGCAGTAAAATCTTTTATATGGCCATGTCTGTGATTCAACAGAGTGCTGAACCATATATCAACTCAGAGAACACTGTAATACTAATGAGAGGAAAATGTAGAAAGATGGTAAAGAGGAGAAAGGGAAAAGAAGCATAAGAAAAGAAGTGATGGTCCAAGTCTTTCCCTCATAGAATAAACACCTTTAACAAGGATTAATAAAATTTACCACTAGTTGTGACTTCCATCTTTTGCTTTCTGTGCTTCACATGTTTGAATGGGATATCTCAGAGTCTGTAACTTCAAGTTAATGACAACTTTTTTTGTTTGCTTTTAATGTAAAATATAAACAAGTATCTCCTTATTAATGTCTTAATATTAATTGCAGTATAATCCTACCATTACCATAGTATATACATGTCATTTAATCCTTGGAATTGTCTAGGAGAGTGTCAATTTCACGTGAGATTCTCAGCTTCACTAAAGTTGGCTTAGTATTTCCTGGGGAACAGGTATCAGTTAGGTGAGATGGCAAGGTTTTCTGACGTCAAGGAATTCTGCAACTTTCAGTGGACACAAAAGCAATTTAAAAATAAAAATCAAACTTCCTCTTTTCAATAGAAATTGAAAAAAAATGAATATAAGTGAGGGTTTCTGATAACAAAGATGAATAAGATCACAATTTACATCCCTGAAAAATGGCTCCAAGAGGTCACAGTCACTACTCCTGCATAAAAATGTGACAACACATACTACCACCAACTGCCTCTTGACAGCTGCTGGTCAGGAATTTTTAGGTTTCCCTTAGAGAATTTCCTGCCAGTCTTTCTGAAATGGTCTATCTATCTAAAATATTACAAAATTCACAGGTGTTTGGATCCTTAAAAAACACCTACACAGAGAGAGTTAGGCTTCTCCAAAATTGCAGTGTAACAAATTTAGGGTAACTAAACTTCACCAATATAAAAGAAGCTACTAAAACAAACACTATGTAGTTCTTTGCATCATAAACACAACCAAGATACTAAAGACTGCATAAGCTGAAAATTACTACAAAACAAGAGACAATACACAATTCTGTTAGTGAAAGAAATTAGCCAGTGCCTACTTGGGTGTGCTTTTCTTACCACGCTCATGACAGTGACTGGGCTTCTCCTCTCAGACACTGCTCAGGTTGTTCACTGCAGCTTTCCTTCCTCTTCAGCCTGTTTTCTTGGCTTTGACATTTCAGTCAGTCAAAATTCAATCCTGCATTTAAATGGGAAGTTTGGTCCTTCTTATTTCTTTCTCCATGGCACGATAATCAAAATTAATATTTCCAGATAGATCAGAGGATATCTCACTTAAGAATGCTCTTGGATTATCCTCTTACCTCTCGCATTCTGGGTGCTGGATCTCTTGAGACTAAAAAGCTGATTATGTCCAAAATACTCATATGTGTATAATTTTTATGTTATGCATGTAAGATTACCAGTTATCGAGGGAAGATAAAATTGTTCACATGAAACATCAGAGGTTGATGTATTTTTGCCTTGCAACTATATTAGGAGTAGTGCAATTAAGCATTCATACACAGACCTTAATCAAAGCCTCAGTGTTTATCAGAAAGCAGCTTTCTGATAACTGCAATTAACTATCTATAAGTGTAAGAGACATTTTATTATACAGCTACATTTAAGTGTGATTACCTGAACTTTTTGATATATAGGTCAGAGACTGCCACTTGATGCATTTTAGCTCTATCTATGATAAATTTCAGGCACAAACTATTACATAACTTAATTTAAAAAATACTTTAAAGTTCCTAAGTGGTTTCTTTCTGCTGCTAAAGTTCAAATAAATTCTCTGTCATCGAAAAGTAAATAAAATTTCTATCTTGTAAAAAGAAACTTCTTATTACTAAAAGCATGCTTTTACCCTATACTCATTAAGTATCTTTCATAACTTACTTGGTTTGGCCTGAGATGCTAAAGATTATTGTTACTAGTTCATAAAATAAGTGAATCATTTACTGTCTTTTACTAGACCTGTACTAATTGTAATTGATATATCCAAAATTATTACTTCTAAATTTACCATTTGTAACAATAATTATGGAGTTTAAATAATAATCAAGGAAATAATATATTCCTACTCTAAAGAAAAAGAAAGAAGAGAAACAAATCAGACAAGATCATTTTATCCAACAAGTTCAGGAGCAGAGCTGCTTTTATTTCTCAAGCTTTCACTTCTTAGCCTTAACCTTGTTTAGATGAATGGCAGAAACTCCTTTGTTCTCATTTCAATTGTCTTGATCCTGCCTCAGATCTCTCTTATCTCCACTTAATGCAGGGAACAATTTCTTTTTGAGAGAAAGCAGGAAGATGGTATTTATTGTCTGTCTCATTGCCATAGCTTGGCTTGTGAACCCATCAGGTACAAGATAAAGTAGCTGCAACAAAGCCCTGAACTGCTAAAAATAAAGACATTTGTAGTGTTTTGATGCTTTTAACTGTCAGAGCCTTTTGCAAATACCAACAATATAATCCTTGGAACATACCTGATTTCCATATATTCAATGCACCAATAGAAGAAAAAGGAAAAACCTGATATGACTTAATTCTCTGACAACATCCAAATACCAGACAGGTCCAATTCCTCAACACAAACTGTCAAATACTGCTGCTTTCAATACAGTCATAGGCAATGTGAAAATACCATGCAATCAAGCTGTTAGGACAATTTGGAATGGTAACAGAATTCTCAAAGCTTTGGTGTAGTAAATGGAGCCACAGTGTATTTCTGAAATTTCCCTATCTAGTGTGAGAAAAGCACAAGTACATTACACATGTCTAACTCCCAGCACCTGCACAATGTATTGCCAGACTCTGTAACTGTGGCATAGGTCAATACTCAGGCGGCATTACAAACAAGGCAATGTATTTTGGTTCTATATCAAAGGAAGGCATTTTAAAAATTACCAGTTTTCATGAAAATGCAGCCAAACAACAGCACATTAACCAGACGGAAGAGGCAGGCACACCATCCCTTTATAGAGAATACATTTTTTGGTTCAATTGAATAAAGGCTTCTAGTAAAAGCACAATGAGGAATAGCAAAGCAGTTGCCCTATTGTACATAAAATACCTGCTCATATAACACATTCATTGTTAGGAACCAGATATATGCCAACTCTTGAAAAAGAAATCTGCCATAAAATATGCAGAGATACAGGAGAGACACCAGCTAAATGCCACTAGTATAATAAAGAGACTGGAGCAACTCTCCCACAAGGTAACCCTGAGAGAGCAGGACCATTCAGCCTGGAGAAGGCTCAAGGGGAGTCTTATTAACATATATAAATACATGAAGGGAAGGTGTAAAGGGCACAGATCCAGGCTCTTTTCGGTGGCACCCAGTGTTATGACAAGAACACAAACTGAAACACAGGAGGTAAGGCATGAAGATCAGGAAACACTTGTTTTTACTGTGAGGGTAACTGAGCTCTGGCAGAGGTTGTCCAGAGAAGCTGTAGAGTTTCCACCCCTTCAGAAAAATTCAAAATTTACCTGGACACAGTCCTAGACAGCCCAGTCTAGGAGACCCTACTTGTGCAGGGGAATTGGGCTAGGTGACCTCCAAAACTCCCTGCCAACCTCAACAATTCTGTAATACCACAACATCCCTTACAAGTGATAATCCCAGAGAGAATTTTCCTTAAAACTATTTCAATAAGTAGACTATTCACTAAAATATTGAAGTGATTCTGATTCATCCCAGCTTTCACACATGCTCCTCCCCTCTCTTTTGCCCCAGGTTTTTCCTTCTTTTCAAATGCAAGGATTCATTCAACACAATGTAACACATGTCCTGTTCGTGAAGTAGTATTCTGAGTGTGAGACTTCATTCACCAAACACATGGTTTGGATATTTCCAGAGCCTGGTTTCCCATTTGACCATTTTAGTAAAGTGAAGACCAGAAACTACTACTCATCCAGTGAACACAGTAGCATTATTATTTCCTTTTTCATTTTTAAAAGGATAAAACAAGAAAAGACTCACTGAAATCTGCGTAAAACCAAAGCTCAAGTCAGTATTAAATTTCATACTTAGTATGTCGGGCTCAAACAGAACTTCTATTGTGCTGACATGACAAAGTCTAACACTGTGATCAATGCCAATTGATCAAATTTTTGTGATCCAAAGATCACCAATCAGCACATCTCTTCATGAGGATTCACTCCCATTGCGTTCTGACATACCTCCTTGTATTGTGAAATTTTTTCTCTTTTGCATAGATTATGCATTTATTAATTGGCTTCTCCTTTTATCCAAGTAACAAACTTATTGTTTGTCAAACATAACTCACCTGAAACAGCTTGCTTTGAAAGAATAAGGAACAGTTTTATCTGCCTTTGGGAAGTAAGGATTGCTATGCAGAATTTGGAGACCCAAATGCAGAAAGGAAATCATACTACAAGCATTCTTGAGCTTTACTACATCACAATGCAATGTCAAGAAGAAATGCAAAGCATTTATTTAATTGGTAAAATGAAGTAAATATTTTATCCTAGAAGGCACAGTCATTTGAGCTTTGGTTGCAATGATTTATATTTTGTTTTAGCTGCACATTTTATACAAAGTGTTTTAATTGGAACAGTACTGATTTATGCAAGTAATAAAATCATAGAAATGGCTTGGGTTGGAAGAGACCTTTAAAAACCATTTAGACCAACATCCCTGCAATCTTAAACTAGATGAGGCTGCTCAGAGCCCTAGCCAACCTGGCCTTGAATGTTTCCAGGGATGAGGCACCTAACCACCTACCTTAGCAACCTGCTTTAGTATTTCACCACTTTTATTATTAAAAAAATATTCCCTATATCTAGTCTATGTCTACTCTCTTCTAGTTTAAAACCATCATCCCTTGTCTTACCACAAGCCCTACAAACATGTTTTTCCCCATCTTTCTTATAAGCCAGTTTTAAGTACTGAAAGTTAACACAAGGGAATTGATTTGTGAAAATGATGGCCCACAGAAGGGACTTGTGTTGAGCACATCTTACGTCAAAAAGCATTTCTAGATATTCTTTACATACACGCTCCTGCCACAATCTTGTACAGTGCATATGAGCTTCATCATCAGTTAACACTTCCTTTCTAAGCATATACTAATCAGATTAGAAAAGACACTGAAAGATAAGATGAGCCACTTAGAGTGCTCTTCCCTAACTAAGCTACTATTATTTTACTGGAATTGCAGTTCGCTCAGATCAAGAGAGAGAACTAATTCAGCTTAAAGAGAGGAAAACACACTGTGACATTTAATATAGTAAGTTAAATAAGTCAGTTAACAAGAGATTCCAGGTTAAATTTTTCAGCAAAAATTACACCTTTTATACTCAAGAAATGGAAGGTGGTGGGGGAGACACTTTGCAGGAGAAGCTATATATATTGGCTGCCATTCTCGTGGCAGTTTAACAGGGACACTGAAATCTTTGTTATTTGCAGGCAGCTCATGTAGAAACAGTGTCTTAACAAGTTACTCTGCCTTCTGTTCAGTCATGTTAACCTCTTTTCACGGACGGTTCACACAGTTTCCTAACTCTTCTTTTTCTGTATGTAGATTTTCTTGTTCTAAGATAACACCTTTGGAAAAAAAAATCCTGTTTTTACATCAGCAACCATCTGTTGTTTTTCTTACCAAAATAGGATAGCTCATGCCCTCTGACAGCACAAACTAAAATAACTCCTTCAGCTCTCCAAGAGATTGCAATGTAAATAATAACTCTACTAAAAAATAAAGACCAGCATCCATTTTAAATAACAGTTCCAACTGAAAAATATTTTAACCATGCCCTTCTTCCCTATTTTTGTTCTGCCAGATTATCCAGTGTTCATTCAATAGTTCTTTGTTTTGGATAGTTGGTTAAAAAATTGAATGTGCAAGTAGATATCAAGACATCTCTGATTTTGTGTATAGGCTTCAGAGGCAAAGTGAGATTGGTAACATCTATTTGCTTTTTAGTTTTAAAAGCTCAGATTTGAGTTAGATTTTTATATATAATATACAGACTCATAATACACTTAAATTGAATGTTTTAATTTTATTATAAGAACAAAAGTTATAGACTAGTATAGCCCTTGGAAAAGCTGCATAGTGAAAATTAAAAGCCAGAAGTTGTAGTAAATGGTACATCTTGGGATCCACAGCCATGTCAAGAACTGTCTTTTTATTTCATCTGTTTAATAGACCTTTAGTTTTACACAACTGAAAAGCAACTTGGCTCACATGCAAACACCTCTGTGTTTTTTCAAGTGTTGTATGTGTTCCAAAAGCCTTCAGATACTTGTGTACACCTATAATGCTTGTGCAATGTGAATGTGAAAGCTAGAAATTAAAATGGGTAACTTGAACACTAGTCAAGTTTTATTTCAAGATTCATTAGGAAGCCACTTAGTACATCCAGCTCTGGGTAATTAAAATAGGATAACTGTCCAAGCAAGGAACAACCAAAAGAACCCCACATAATAACGGAAAACTGAATTTTCTTCAATATTGATATAATTACGAAAATAATTTAATGAGTAATATTTCAGAATAAGAAGCAATTTTTTATAAATCAAATTTTTGTATATACTATAGCAATCTACTTTTGATTAAAAAACAAACTTTTCAATGATGACAACCACACTTCCTGTTACTTTGGAATTGCATTGCCTACTATAAACGTGGATTTTTCTTTTTCCTTATAATCTTGAAAGTGCAACAAAGAGAAAAGTGACCTAGGAGCTAAGAGGTATGAGTGTAGGCACTCAAAGAAAAATGCTTTTCTGAAGAAAAGCTCATATAGTAGTAAGTAGTATAGCCTACACATATCATATATTTGAAAGATTAAGTTGCTTATTTTAAATAGTCTAAAATTTATGAGGGATTTCAAAGCACTATGGTGAATCTCTAATATCTGCACCTTGTTCAGAACATTATTTTACTATTCAGTTCCAAGATAAATTTATATAAAATTTGTTTTTAAATATTCTCCAAAATACATGTATTTATTATGCCAAATATGAGAAATTCATATAGAGAATATCTTTTGTAATCCTGAACTCTTCCAGACACCCGAATTTATATTGCTGCATACTTAAGAGTACCACAATTGAACTCTGTGAATGGTATTTCTTGACTGATCCACTCAGTACCTACAGCAGAGCCAAACAATTCTAAACATACAGTTCTACAATACATCAGATTTTGTTATTCTATTGATATTCCTTTCCATTTAAAGATTTTATTACCCATATCTGCTATGAAGATGTGCAAGAAACAGTTCATTTTCCCCTTGTTTAAAGGCATATGTCAGGCAACAGTAAAGGCAGGCAGCTTGGAAAGGACAGTGGAGCTGGAAGCCAAGAGCCACAGCAGGGTGGGCAGGGCACAGCTCTCTCTGACAAGGACACAGTCCCATGGCACCTGAACCAAAAAGCAGAGCAGGTCTGTGACAGCAACTAGGGCCAGCTAACATATCAGTGACTGCCAGATGAGGCTGTAATAACAGGGCAGGTCTGAGGTCAAGCCAGAAAGTTGAGTCAGCAAGGCAGGGCCTGAAGAGCTGAGGTTAACCAGACACTGCCCCACAGATCAAGGCAAGGTCATAGCAAATAAGGCAGGTCCCAGTTAAGCTGCACCAAGTGTTCTCCTAGCCCAGGCAGCAAAAGCTCTGGGAGAGCAGGGTTATGCACTCTGGCCCCTGACATAAATCTGCATTTCAAATGAACTTTCCATTGAACTTTCCCATGCCTCATTTTTTCTATCCCTGATGGTGGGCTTGCAGACAACCTAAAGAGCCAATGCCAAACCTCTTACAGAAAGAAAGCTTAAACAACAGAAATAACAGTGATGGCCAAGATCAATTGTTTAATTGACCTAACAGCCTTTGGAATAACTGGGATCACCAGTGTGGGGAACTATCCTTTTCCCTACAATTCTCATAGAAAATAACACTCTGAAAAAAATGTCCACAGTCCCCTGACTGAGAATTACTTCTGAGTTTGGTATGTTCACTGTATCTACAGCAATGATGGTAGAAAAAATGCTCTATTTGAAAGGTGGTATTTGAAGTGCATGTGGCTTGTAAATTCTCAATATGAATGACTCGCACAAGGATGACGTGCATCTCCTTCAGAGAGGAAGGTCTTGGTGAAAGACACGAGTCCACAACAACTTAGAACCCCAGTGAGTATCCAGACATCTCCTTGAAGTTGGAACATGATGCTTCAAGGTTCAATAAAGAACATGTCAACTCTTCTAAGTTTATTTATTTATTTCCATGTCAAAATTAAAAGTATTTCCTAAAACAAATTTTTACACATTTCATTTCTTTCACTGTGAGTTATATAAAATAAAAAAATAATAGTAAATTCAAGATGGAAAGACCTCTACAACCAGAATTTGTTTGACAGAGTCAATGTTCCACCTAACTTTTGTAACTAGTTTGACTGTGGAAATGAATTTTGAAGTTTCCCTGTGTGGATTTAACATAAAATTGAGAACAGTTTCTCTATTGCAGCATTTATGAATGACAGATGCACCAGGATTACTGATTCTCTCTGCTTCCTCTTCTGAAGTAGCCATTTTTGGGAATGTCTAGTGGACCACTAAGGTACAGGACCTACTAAACTGAGAAACAAAAATACACTGGGTTTTGATGATTAAATAAGTGGGCTTGACTTGTGAGGGCAATAGTATCCAACTAAATGGAGGGGGTAACATTTCTCTTTTAAGATGAATTCCTACATGAAAAGTTTTCTATCTAGCTGAGACACCAAAAAAATCTGCAGCACGGTGTGGTGGTGTGCAATTTTGTTTTGCTTTGCTAATTATTTCCAATTGTTCTCAGCCTTCCCCAGTTGTAATGGTTTGTCCCGGTTCCCCCTGTTAAGTTCTGCAAAGTTCTGTAACCCAGTTGTTCCCTCCCCAGACTCCTCCCTGAAGTTCTGTATATGGGTATACCTCCTCCCCTGTTCCAGCAGTTTCCCGGTCTGTTACCCCAAACCCCTTCCTCCTGGGCTGTCAATCCCTGAAGACTGTACCCTCCCATTCTGGAAATCCCCTTTTTCTTCGACACCCCAATGGACTTTAGAACTGTCAATCTCCCCGAGTTGAACCTCATTTGTCCCAGACATTGTAAACCCTC
>VZRF01001478.1:0-10478 GCA_013396875.1 Vireo altiloquus
TCTTGCTTTTCTGTTGCCTTCACGTTCATAGTGGGAGATGCGCATGTTGTCACGAAAACAAAAAAGGGGCAATATTGCTCCTCAGGAACATTTAGATAATGCAATATTTACACTAAAGTTTTTGCAGGCAGATCATCAATTTTGATCCCCAGTGGAGCAATACTGGTCTGAAGATTTTCGTGTGTGAAACCAATTTCTAAAAGATTTTATGTAAGAATTCACAATTGGGTGTGCAATGGCAAGGCCTAGCTGTTCTAACCTAGGGGAGAAGGTAGGCATGTGTTTTATTGCCAACAGGTCTGAAGTGGTTACCTGCTCGACTGGACAAACATCAATCGCCTCTGAGGAGACGAGGCCCAGTGAGAGGAAAAATGACCTAATCACCATCCAGCCCTCATGGCCAAGGCAGGAGCAGGGGTAGGACTGCCAGGAACATGGCTGCGCCTGGAAGCTTATGAAGACAGCCTGCCAACAGAGGCCTTGTGTCCCACTGCACCCACCATCACGTTATTGTGTTCCTGCTGACCTTCTTCAGTTATTCCCTGTTCCATGCTTCCAGAAAAACATTCAATAATGTTAAAGTCAGCATTTCCAGCTAATGGACTCCCTCCTGCCTAAACAGCACAGCCCCTGAGCTCCAGCCATATGAGCTTTGGAATAGTAGCCATTTACTTCCAAGTGCAGAAGAAGCAGCTCTCTTCCTGGGAACATTGGACACTGTCCTTTTGTTTTCCTATGCTATGGATCTCTCTGTCAGTGGCATGGTTGTTCTTGGTGGGTTTTTATTGATTATAATCTGTATTCTATGTATCTTATCCTGTGACCAGCAGATGACCAGTAACAGTCTTAATGAGATAATGGCTTTACAGGTGCAGACTGTTTTAGCATTAGAATACATGAACCCTTTGCATAAAAAACAAAAAAGGGGGAGATATTGCATATGGGTAAAGCCTTATAAAATGAAGACCTTGTTGCCTTTGTAAAATTATGGCTCAGGCCTGTTACTTCGGCTAGAGAAGGACCGTGGGAATTAGGGGTAGAAAAACATGCTGTGTGACTATCGTGTGTTCACATAATGGTGTATGGTGATTGGTTGAATTATGTGTGTTGTGCTTTAAAACTATGTAAACAGATAAGAAATTGTATAAAAGAACCTGTGTAATAATAAAGGGAGTTTTTTGCTTGTGCCCAGGGCAGAGTGTGTGTATGTCGTGTCCGTCTCAACAGCAACATGCAGTGACCAAAAAAAAGATGAACAAGATTTGGTAGAAAAGAAACCTCTCCTTTCTATTACCTTAATTTCCCAGGACATCAGCAATTAAGTTATGACTTCACTGACAAGTTGGTGAATTTTATTTCTTCCATTGGGAGCCTTAACACTTAATTCTGCTACAATGTAGATAGTCCAGTCCCCTAACGAAGTATGCTAATCATAGCCCTCAAGCAAGAATTCATCACACTGTTCAATTATCTTCATTCATCTTAAGAAAAATGTTATTCTAGCTTCTTTTGGAGAATAACAGAAGGAGAAGATGTTACTCAGCAGTAAACAACATTATCCATACAATCCCAAATTATTATTTTAAATGGTTAAGCAAAACTATGCTTCAACTGAACTCTCAAGCATATTTGAGTTTTTTCCAGCATTTTATTTTACTAACATTTCTGGGAAAAAGGTTACCAATTCATACAAAAAAGAAAGCAACGGTTTGCATTAAAATGTCCATATTGTCAGTCTACAGGTTTTCCAATTATTCCTGAACTATTCTGTATGCTGAAGGCATCAGAACTCCCTAGTAGATCATGCAAGAAGTTCAGCTGTAGATTATTCTTGTAGGTAGAAGAAACTCATCTTTCTAATGAAAACTATCTTGCAGTGTGCACCCATAATTTGCTTGTTTTTAAATTACGGCTTCCATAAATGTTAAAGTAAGCAATGTTTCAGATATGAATAAGGGTAGCTGACCAAAGAAACAGTCTCCTAAACTGGCCATCGAATTCTGGGATAGCAGTACTGCTTACCCAACTCCTTACATCTCTGAGAATTGAAAACTATAATTTCATAAGACTGCCTCCAACCATCACATCACACACAAGTCTTTCATTGTTCACAAACAACAGGTCAAGCACCTTCTGTAAGGACTTAAAGAGCACAGTTGCCTCTCAAACACTGTCAAGGCCACAGAAGGAACTTGCCATAAGTCACCACAGCAGGAACTTGAGATAAGAACAGAAGGGAGGAATTTACAACAGGAAGGCACTAATTCCAAGCCTGGCAGAGGTGAGATCTGGTTAGCACACCCTGGTTAACGCATCTCAACAAAAATTCCCAATGTGGCAAATCGCTGGGGGAAAGAGAGCAAATGTTCATACACATAACACCCCAAGTTATGGGAACAGCATCTGTGACTACCCTGTGGATACCTGGAATTTGGACTGTATAAAGGTGATACCCTCAGAAGAACAGCTCTGGGACCCTCACCTGTAGCAGTGTGCCTACTAAAAGCAGAGGTTTCTATTACATCTAAGCCTCCAAATATAAGCACATGACCAGAGTTTCCCATGTTCCTCAGGTCGTGAGTGTCTTAGCCTGCCCACAAGACCCCTACCTCTGACCCATTGGACCCCTGACCTGTAGGTTTTCCTTATCTGTTTTCTCACTGGACAATACCACGTGTAGTCCCACCCATCTAACCTGATAAATACCATTGTTACCAAAGCCATGTGGTCTTTCGCTTCTCCACCCCTGGGGTGAGCACTGGTACCAGTGCTCACCCTAGGTATTTTTTGTTTGTTATTTTCATGTTATTAAACTTTTTATTTTGGAAGAAGTGATTGTCGCCCATCTCTCTTTTAAGCTGCTGCCTCAGCTCGCTGGAGAAGAAGAAACTACCTCCGAGATGGTAACTTTGCCCCCGCTGGCAGTCTATCTTCCCGGGCAAACTCAGCAGGGTTACAAAGTTACACCCACCACCGAGAAGCCCAGGGTGAAGAAGGGCCAATGGGATGCCGCTGGATTCATGGGTAGAGACTGTCTTCTGCTTGACCTCTCNTAGGTATTTTTTGTTTGTTATTTTCATGTTATTAAACTTTTTATTTTGGAAGAAGTGATTGTCGCCCATCTCTCTTTTAAGCTGCTGCCTCAGCTCGCTGGAGAAGAAGAAACTGCCTCCGAGATGGTAACTTTGCCCCCGCTGGCAGTCTATCTTCCCGGGCAAACTCAGCAGGGTTACAAAGTTACACCCACCACCGAGAAGCCCAGGGTGAAGAAGGGCCAATGGGATGCCGCTGGATTCATGGGTAGAGACTGTCTTCTGCTTGACCTCTCTCTCTCTCCCTACCCCCTCATTTCTATTTCTTTCTCTCTCTGCCTCACAGTTACTGGTTCATTAAATCCATACTATTGACTTCAGCATATGATCTTGTTTGCACCTTAATTTGGGCAGAGGCATCTCTCACTAACAGGATCACAATACCTTCCCTAGTTGGCTCAGTCATGAACTGTGTCAGGAATTTACCTTTCATACACTCCCAAAACCTCCTAGACCACTTCCTGTCTGCTCTGTTGTATTTCCAGCAGACATCTGGTAGGTTGAAGTCCCCCATGAGAACAAGGGCCAGCAATCACGACTTCTTCAAGTTGCTCATAGAATATTTTGTCTGTCTCTTCACTCTGGTTGGGTGGTCTATAACAGACTCCCACCGGGATATGTCTTGTTGGCCTTCTCCCTGATTCTTACCCATAAACACTCAACCCTTTCATCATGCTCTAGATAATCAAAACACTCCCTAATATACAGGGCTACCACACTCCCTCTCCTTCCTTACCTGTCCCTTCTGAAGAGTTTTTAACCATCCATTGCAGTACTCCACTTGTGGGGATCATCCCACCATGTTTACGTGATGGCAACTATGCCAGTTTTCCTGATGCACAATGGCTTCTAGCTCCTTCTGATTGTTGCCCATGCTGTGTGCATTGGTGCAGATGCACTTCAGTTGGGCTATTGATCCCACTACCTTTTTTGGGGGAGATGTCCTAATTCCTATGTGACCATTCTCAGGTGCCTCTGTGGTCTCTACCACATCAATAACCCTAGTATCTTTGCTGATACATGGATCACCATCCCCTACCTCCACTGAGATGGCTAAGGTGTTGCACTCATTAGGACCGGAGCATTTCAAATGTGCTCTAGTGTACTCAGCACATAGTGGAGTAGTCCAAAGGAACTTGTGTCCTGGGTTGTAAAGTAAGACGTGACCGAAAGCATGTATTCTATCACCATCTTCATGAACTGTTGAAACCAAGTGGGGCAGTGCTCCCTCTGGATTATTTTCTGTTAATGGGCCCATCAGTGCCCTGCCCATGACTCACAGATAACGCACTCCTGGACTATCTCCTGTTGATGGGCCCATCAGTGGCTTATCTCAGAATTCATCATCCCATTGTGAGACACTGTTCCCAGAGGGAGGAACCAGACAGGACGAGTGCTACACATCTACCACTGAATCTTCCGAGGAAGACCGGACCTTTCTACAGGATCACTGCTCCAACAGAACCACATCCATCACTTCAGGAGGACTGCAGCCACCATCTTATTGGACTGCCACTGCTGCCCTGACTATCAGGGCGTCAGGTCGTATCTGACTCTGTCAGTTTAAACCAGTCTTTTCTCCTGCTTTGTTTAAATATATATATATTAGTAAAGAACTGTTATTCCTGTTTCCTATATTTTTTGCCTGAAAGCCCTTTGATTTCAAAATTATAATAATTCGGAGGGAAGGGGGTTTCATCTTCCATTCCAAAGGGAGGCTCCTGCCTTCCTTAGCAAACACCTGTCTTTCAAACCAAGACACCTTACTAACACACTGTCCCTTAAATATTGAAGTGCCACCACCAGGCTTTTCTTTAGGGAGCCTAGTTTCATCCCTTTCCACCATAAAATCTAGTTTAAAGCTCTTTTAATGAGCCCTGCTAACTGCTACACAAAGATCCTGTTCCCCATTTGAGACAGGTTGTGGTTTTAAGGCCAGCTGGAGCTAAGAAACCATGAAGCTGCTTGCACAATGTCCCTCTCTTCCCTCCCGACCCCAGTGGAATGGGGAGGAAAATCAAAATAAAACATGTATGTTGAGATATGAACAGCTTAATAATTGAAAATAAAGTAAAATGCAATAATAATGGTAAATAACAATGATAATAAAAAGGGAAAAAACAAGTGATGTATAATGCAGTTGCTCACCACCTGCTGACCAATGCCAAGACCTCCCTTCCCAAGCCCAGATCAGCTCCTCTTCCAGCTACCTCCCCCCAGTTTATATACTGGGCATGATGTTCTATGGTGCGGAATATCCCTTTCGTCAGTTCAGATCACCTGTCCTAGCTATGCTCCCTCACAGTTTTTTGCAAACCTCCTCACGGGCAGAGCATGAGACAAGGAAAAAGTCCTTGGCTTAGGAGAAACATGACTTAGCAAAAACACAAAACATCATTGTATCAACACCATTCTCATCCCAGATCCAAAACACAGCACTGTAACAGCTACTGAGAAGAAATTAACTCTACCTTAGCTGAAACCAGGATACAGGTGTATGTTGTCTGTTGCCAACAGGCTTGGTGTGGTGTAGACCAATCCATTATCAAAGAACTCAAAATGCTGCTGGTGACATCAGCCTCAGTGCCAGGTTGTTGTGGTTTAGGAATGGTACTAGCCAATTCAGTGA
This sequence comes from Vireo altiloquus, assembly GCA_013396875.1. Taxonomy (NCBI): domain Eukaryota; kingdom Metazoa; phylum Chordata; class Aves; order Passeriformes; family Vireonidae; genus Vireo; species Vireo altiloquus. The sequence continues at coordinate 5,722 of VZRF01001478.1, forward strand.
CCCTGCCAAGACCCTCCAAACCTCATGCTGTTCTCTCTTGCTCCCCTGCTTTCCCCTCCCCCTCCCAAAATGTAGATGTACTAGAAATGTAGATGTACAAAAAAATCCCAAAGTCCTTCCCCTCCCCAAGCAAATAAGCTAATCAAAGGCCAGCTAATTTTTCCATTTGTGGAATTGCTAAAAATAATAAAAAAAAAGAAAAATAACATAAAAGGGGTGACTAACTTCACTTTCATGAGAAGAATGGTGTGCTTTTATAATATTTTATCTATTTTTCATCCTTTGCTTTTCATGTAAAATTCAGGAAGAATTTATTAGGAACGTAACCATTGATGATATAACATTCACACCAGTATTGTGGTGTAGAAATTAGATGGTCTCTGTCCAGAGATTTTCAAAGTGCCTAATCTTTCTTTGATGAATAGTTAGAAGTTACTGCAAAAAGGATGATCATCTTGGTCTCATTCAATAGTTCACAAATTATGGCTTCTCTCACTGTTCTGGGCTTTGAATAAGCTGGAAATGCTTTTAGAACATCTGATCAGTCTTCTTCGTTCTATTTAATTGTATGCTGCTCTATATCTCCCTGCAATTCTTTACAGAAAAAAAGGGAAAAAAAAGACCAAGAAAGTCCTATAACCCACTACTGAAAGAACCATACCAGTCGTTCCAGACTTAAAACACTAAACCTGAAGACATGCAGGCTAATTATAAAATAAATGGCAATGATAACACTACATGTTTACTAAACATGTAGTAGATGTTTACTAAACATGTAGACCGTTTCCCGGTCTCAAACCGGGACACAGACAAACTATCAATATGTCAACTGATGGTTACAATTCGCCATAGGCATAAGATTCTACCAAAATGAATAAAAAACCTGTATATCAACACAGAGACAAAAATTAAAAGCATGAATACAAAACTGAAGTGATGAAAAAAGTACAGAAAAATGAAGATAATAGAGATGGCAATGGGAAACTACACATGCATACTATATTCAAAAAACGATGAGGGGGAGGGAAAAAACCAGTTAATTTTCATTATAGGTTTTAAATTTAGTCTCATGCTAAATTAGCTTTCTGAAATTCCCTCCAGGTTTCAGGGTGAAAAAAGCTACATGGTTGCAATTTTAAAAACTAACTAACCCTAAAACTAGAAGAAATTTATGTTCTTCAAGATAAAGTATTCAAAAAAACCTTGCAGTTTTGGTCAGGTTTAGAGGGTTCATAAATAGCAAAGCCAGCTATTAACCATTAGTCTAAAATTAAAATAATATAAATCCTGCTTATTTGATCTGCATCCCACATTAGTAACATTATAACCAGATTCAATAATATCTGGCTGATGCCCTGAATGACATTTTGCCATATACTTGCCCTATGAAGAATTTCTTGTTTCCCTTATTTCAAAAGACATACTAAAATTGAAACAAAAGTTGAATCTGAAGTTTGGTATTAAAAACACGCACTTCCTCTATTCCATTAAAAAGGAATCAGGCTATAGGAAGGAGAATTGGCTAGTGCCAACTGAGCTTGCAACAACTTAATTAAAAAAGTAAAATGTACTTGTATCAACATATAATTTAAATTAAAACTCCAATTTCTAGTAATTTCCCTCCCAACACTTGTGAAGAACTAGTGAAACATCTATCTATACACAAACCTTTAACAGTCATTCATTGCAGAATTATTTACACCTTAGGTACTAGGACACTAAAAACATACATAGAGTATTTTTAAAGAATTCTTTCAGAGCTCTACTCCCTCATACAGCATGGATGCATATTTACTCTGAAATTACCTGTCTATGACAAAAGAACAAGGATTAGGAAGGGAGGAATTCAACAGTTCAATTTCAATATTCTACCCTCTATGGAACCACTGTAAACATCAATGACAGCTTAGCCAATCAGCTTTCTAAAAGTTTATCGCTTATTTGGAAATATAAAAGATGTGACCTTATTTCTATCCATCCTTTTGCTACAACTTTTCTTGACAGAACTCTATAAAAAACAATGAGTTTTTAAAGCATTCACATACTTACAGGTAATAACAATCTGCTTATTGAGTCAACTTTGCATATGTTACACCTTAGTAACTGTTCATTTAATAAAATCAGTCATCCATATTTTAAAAAATTCTTACAAAAATAATGCTTTCATCGACTTAAGAGATCTACTATTTATTCAAACCCAAGAAACTGCCTTAATCTGCACATTTTTGCAAATATGAAGTATCTTAGCTTCTCACTAAAAACAGCTAACCACATTCATTTTCCTCTGAATCCAATATGTGCAGAAAGATAACCACTACCCAGGATATGATAGCAGCATCTTATTACTATACAACTTATGTGTTTGCTACCATTTAGTTGTGCACTTGAGTCACAACAACCCCATGCAGCGCTACAGGCTTGGGGAAGAGTGACTGGAAACCTGTTCGGCAGAAAAGGACCTGAGGGATGTTGGTTGACAGCAGCTAAACATGAGCCGGTGTGTGCCCAGGTGGCCAAGAAGGCCAATGACATCCTGGCTTGTATCAGAAATAGTGTGACCAGTAGGACCAGGGAAGTGATTGTCCCCATGTACTTGGCACTGGTGAGGCTGCACATTCAAAACTGTGTCCAGTTCTGCACCCTTCACTGCAAGAAGGACATTGAGGTGCTGAAGTGTGTCCAAAGAAGGGCAACAAAGCTGGTAAATGGTCTGGAGCAGCTGAGGGAACTGGGGTTGTTTATTCTGGGGAAAAGAATTCTCAGGGGAGACCTTATCACCCTCTATAACTACCTGAAAGGAGGTTGTGGCAAGGTGGGAGTCAGACTCTTCTCCCAGGCATCTAGCAATAGGACAAGGGGAAATGGCCTCAAGTTGCACCAAGGGATGTTCAGGTTGGATATTAGGAAAAATTTCTTCACTGAAAGAGTGGTTACGCGTTCGAACAGGCTCCCCAGGAAACTGGTGGAGTCACCATCCCTGGAAATTTTCAGAAAACGAGTAGACATAGCACTTTGTGATATGGTTGAGAGTGAGCATGCTAGCGCTGGGTTGAGGAAAGATGCTAAGAAGGGGGCCATCCAAGAAGGCTATCAGTTTAATTGCTGTTGAGTCAAGAAGGCAATTGTCAATCTCCCACACATAGAGGAAAGACTGAAATAACTTTCCTTGATTCTGGTGAGGGGACTTCTCATCTGGCTCTGCAAGGGTCAGACAGTGAATACTCCAACCAGAAACAGAGAGGGTCCCTGTCTTCAGTCAGGAGGGAAGGGATGACTGGGTGTAGAGTGTGTAGATTTGATGGCCTGAAACATCAGACCTACAAAAGTACAAGGCTTTGGTAAACATCAGCGTACAGGAACAAGTGCAAATGCACCCTATTCTGACTGACTTAGGTGCCCTGTGTGTACATAACAGACTACCCCAAGAGAGGGTACTTCAAGGACCTAAAAGGGTACCAGTAGGCTTTTGGTGTAGCCACCATTAACACACAGAAAGTTAAACAGCTTTCTACCCTGCCTGTCCTCTCAAGCAATCCTTCTGTTGAGGGGTTGCTGCAGGTCAAAGAACAACAGGAGTCAATTGCAACCAGGACAGTGCACTGGTGACAATATTGCACAAACCAAAACTCCCTGGCTCCCATACATAAGCCAATTCATCAATTGGAGAACCAAGAAATGATCAGCAAGACTCACTCATCCTTTAATAGTCCCATATGGCTAGTGCCAAAGTCTGATGGAGGCAGACTAGTATAGCCTAAATGAAGTCACACCACCACTGAGTGCTGCCATACCTGACATACCAGAATTCCAATATGAACTGGAGTCAAAGGCAGACAAGTGATATTTTTGGGTTTTTCTCAACTCCTTTGGCAGCAGATTGCAGGTTACCGTTTACTTTCACATGGAGGAGTATCAAATACACCTGGAATCAACTGTCCCAGGGCTGGAAGCACAGCCCTTCCATTTCTGATGGACTAATCTAAACTGCACTGCAACAGGGTGATGCCCCTGAACATTTACAATACACTGATGAAATCAGTGTGTGAGGCAACAAAGTAGAAGCATTTTAAGAAGAGAAAAAGAATAATTCAGATTTTTCTGTAAGTTGGTTTTGTCATTAAAAAAAGCCACATCAATGGACCTGCACAGAAAATCCATTTATTGGAAGCAAAATGGCAGGACTGATGTCCTCACATCCCTATGGATGTGAACAATAAAATAGGAACTATGTCTCCACCAGCTAATAAGGAAGAATCAAGATTTCCTAGGCCTGGTGGGATTCTGGAGAATGCATATTCCAGGTTATAGTCAGCTTTTGAGCCTTCTCTATCAAGTAACCTGAAAGAACTATTTTAAGTAGGACTGTTGTGGTTTAACCACAACCAGCAAGTACCACACAGCTACCCACTCGCTTGCTCTCATCCAGTGGGATAGGGGAGAGAATCAGAAGAGTAAAACTGAGAAAACTCATGGATTGAGATAAAAAGAGTTTAATAACTGAAATAAATAACAACTGTGGGAAACAGAAAAATAGAAACTTTCACAGACACTAATGAGTTTGATTTACAGCCTTGGAAAGAGCTTGGGTTGACGTAATGATAAAGGTACATAGACATTAAGCAGAGAAATTATAAACCTATGTTTCTATAGTTATAAGTAAGAATATGCTTTAAGTAAATAAGAAAATGTATTACATAATATGGTAGAGAATTCTTAAGTGTAGTAATGTGATTTTATAGTTTAAGTTAAGAATTTAG
>VZRF01001479.1:0-63179 GCA_013396875.1 Vireo altiloquus
AACTCCTGGAAGTATGTTCCCAATGCTAGTAATTCCCATAAAAACCCCTCTGCCTCTAACCACAGAACCAACAAATAATTCTCTGGTTCTTTTATAACTTTTCATCTTGCAATGGGAGTATTTAAGGTCTTTGTGTACGTCCATCTGTGTGTCTGTGTAGGATCAAAGATTTGTGTAATGTTTGGGCATCCCAGGAAATGAGATGTGCCCAAAGTTCATTTGGGATGTTTCAAAAGTGATGAGGATGCAGGGATCTTGGTAAGAAGGTCTTGGCTTTCCTGATGTAAAAGTGCTCCTAGGAGGTGTGCCATCTTGCTGCCCAGCTAAGACTGCTGCTGAACATGGAAAATGTTGCTTTTGCAGTTGTTGAACTTCTTTGTGTCCTTCAGCTGGGCAGAGTATAGTCATTGGACCTGTGATGTGCAGTTGGACAGTAGCTTTGGGTTTTGGCACCAGTGTTTTAGGCCCAGCTGTATTGACTTCTTTCCCTCTCTCCTCCTTCTTTGCCTTGTCTGTGCTAATGCTTGGCAGTGGTTAGAGATATAGGAAGGAAGGATTTCCCTGCCATGCTTTTGAGAACAGTTTCACTCTGCATACTACCTCTTGTGGTAATCTGTGGTCTTCGGCTGATGAAATCCACTAGTACTCTGTGATGTCCTTTATCAGGGTGACCTTAGGAAAATCACATAACTCTCAGGCAGAAACATACTCTGGTGCATGATTCATTCCCAGACCACGCATTTCCCTCATGTCTCACTCCATGAGTTAGCAAGTTGTTCAGGTAATGAGGCAGAGAAAGAAAGCCCCAGCCAAATCCAAAGCATTACTCCTCCTCATTTCTTACCTAATGGTAGGTCTCTCTGATTTTGTGAGAAGCACCTTCCAGCATTATGCCTAATCTCTTCACTAGGAAAGGAGGGCTGTGACCATCTCTGTGCATGGATGCAATGGAGTCTTCTTTCTGGGGCCAGAAAGGAAGGACTGGTGCTAGGGACCTTTGCTGTGCTTAGGGTGGGCTGACCTCTCTAGATCTGTGGCAGGTGCCTCATGCACAGCTTTTGTTCAGTTCACATTGAATCCCACTCATACCTTTGTGCCTTTGTCTGTTTCCTCTGTCCCTGTTGTTTCTAACAGCCCCACCTTCATCCACACCGAGCACACCAGAATCAACAACCACTTCCACGTCACCAAAGACTCCCAGCTCCACCACCACCACCCTACCAACCCCAACAACAACAACTGTTACTGGATCACCAACACCCACCTCAACTACTTCAAGCACATCCTCACCCACACCAACATACACCACCACCCTGCCAACTCCAGGTACTTCTAGGTTTTGTACTCTCGTGTGTTTCCTTCCTATGGTTGTAATGAAGGTCAGTGAGCACTGCCATTTGAGGCTCTCTGTGGGATTGAGGATGGAGGGGATAACTACTGAGCATTTCAGGAAAGGTCTTGTGCCCAAAGCTGGCCTTTTGGGCTGGCTATTTCAGAAGGAAGAAAGATTTTGGGGTCATGAGGAGAAGGTCTTGGCTTCCCTGGTTCAGCAGTCTCAAAGGAGGCTTTTCATCCTAGTCCCCAGCTTAGACAGATGCTTAACTGACGGGAAATCTTGCTTTGCTACTATTGGACCTCATCCTTCAGCTGGGCAAAATGTAGTCACTGGATTCAGGATGTGCAATTGGAGTGGGTCTTAAGTTACTGACATTAGAATTTTAGATACTCTTTGGGAACAGCTTTGTAGACATTCCTCCCTTTCTCTCCTACTCCTTTGCCCTCTCTATGCTAATGGTTTTCAGAGATTATAGATATAGGAAGGAAGGAAGAATTCCTCTGCCAGGCTTTTGGGAGTAGTTTCACTCTACATACTACATCCTGCTGTGAATTGTGGCCTTTGGGTGACCAGTTCCACTAGTATGCTGGGATGTCCTTTATCAGGGTGACACTGGGAAAACCACATGCCAGTCAGGCAGGAACATATTCCTGTACATGCTTCATTACTGGACCACATGTTCCCCTCTCAGCTCTTTCTCCAGGATTTGGTGAGGTGTTCTAGGTAATAAGGCAGAGGTAGGAAGGCCCAGCCAGATCGAAAGAATTACTCCTCTTCATCTCTTCCCTATTGGTAGGTCTCTCTGATTTGGTGAGAAGCATCTTCTGGCACTATCCCGTGTATTTTCACTAGGAAGGAGGGCCATGACTGTCTCTGTGCATGGATTGCAAAGAGTCTCCTTTCTGGGGCCAGAAGGGGAGGACTGGTGCTAGGGACCTTTGCTGTGCTAAGGGTGGTCTGACCTCTCTAGATCTGTGGCAGCTGCCTCATGCACAGCTTCTATTCAGTTCACATTGAGTCCCACTCATGCCTTTGTGCCTTTGTCTGTTTTCTCTGTCCCTGCTGTTTCTAACAGCCCCACCTTCATCCACACCGAGCACACCAGAATCAACAACCACTTCCACGTCACCAAAGACTCCCAGCTCCACCACCAGCCCTCCGAGCACAACAACCACTGTTACTGGATCACCAACACCCACCTCAACCACTTCAAGCACATCCTCGCCCACACCAACATACACCACCACCCTACCAACTCCAGGTAATTCTGTGGCCTGTGCTGTTATTTGTTCTCTTCCTGTGGTTGTCCTGAAGCTACATGAACAACTCAAATTGTGCCTCTCAGAGGGATCGGGAATGGGCGTAACTGGAGGGCAGCTGTGGAGCAGCCTTTGCTTAAAATGTGCCTTTCATCTGGCTATTTAAGAAGGAACAAGTTTTGGGGTTCTGGTGAAAAGGTCTTGGCTTCCTTCACTCAAAAAGTCACGGAGGAGGTGTTTTGTGCTGGTGCTCAGCTTACACAGATCTTGAACTGATGGGAAATGTTGCTCTTGTTGCTGCTGGACCTCGTCCTTCAGCTGGCCGGGATGTAGTCACTGGACATACGTTGTGCAATTGTAGCATGGCTTTGGTTTTGGCACTGGCATTTTAGGCACTGTTTGGAGATAGCTGTGTAGACTTTCTTCCCTCTCTCCCATTCCTTTGCCCTGTCAGTGCTAATGCTTGTCAGATGTTATAGATATAGGACGGATGGATATGCTTTTGGGAACAGTTTCACTCTGCAGACTGACTTCCTGTGAACTGTGGTCTTTGGTTGATGAGATTAGCTTTTACTCTGGGAAACCATGAATCAGGACAACATTGGGAAAACCACAGGACAATCAGACAGGAACATATTCCTGTGCATATTCCTGATCACAGCTTCCCATCTCAGTTCTTACCCCAGGATTTAGCAAATTGTTGTAGATAATGACACAGAGATAGAAAGCTGCAGCCAGATCGAAAGCATTGCTCCTCCTCATCTCTTGTCTTGGTAGATCTCTCTGATTTTGTGAGAAGAACCCTTCCAGCACCATCTCTTTGCTTACAGGGGAGCATCATGACCCTGTGTGTGTGTGTATTTCAAAGAGTCTCATTTCTGGGGCCAGAAAGGAAGGATTAGTGCTGAGGGTGGGCTGACCTCTCTATGTCTGTGGCAGCTGCCTCATGCACAGCTTCTGACCATTCACATTGAGTCACACTCATGCCTTTTTGCCTTTGTTTTCTCTGTCCCTACTGTTTCTAATAGCCCCACCTTCATCCACACCGAGCACACCAGAATCAACAACCACTTCCACGTCACCAAAGACCCCCACCACCACCACCAGCCCTCCAAGCACAACAACCACTTTTACTGGATCACCAACAACCATCAGAACTCCTGGAACTATTGCCACCAAAACCCCAGAACCTCCACCCACAGAACCAATAAGTAATTCCCGGTTTTCGTGTCCTTGCTGGTTTTAGAAAACAGGGTTTATTGGCATTATTATATGTGTTTTAGTTTCTATACTCCGTACTAATGTAGTTTTGATTATATTTCAAAAATATTCCAGCTAACCTTTCAGCAGTAATGTCATATCCCCTACTGTCCCAGTTCATCTGCCTTTGTTAAAGTACATGAAGTATATGAAGAAGTTTGCCTGTCCTCACCCAAATGTGAAATAGTTTTCATTAAAGGACTGTCCTTCAACTGTGGGTTGTGTGGGCAGAACCAGTGTATCTTAATTCCTCTAGCATTATTACTGCACTCTTATTATGTACATGGTGCTTCACTCTCATGTGTCACTTATATCATGCTATAAAAGCACAAACAGATGGCTCTGAGGCTGGCCTGTGAGAATCATGAACACTTTTTAACATCCTAATCAAAAACTGTTTTAAAGGAATCCACATTAGCAACCGTAATGAAAATTTGCCACATGAAAAAGCAGAAAAGTGAATTTGGGGTTCGTAGCATCCCAAAATAGCTTGTGAGTGAGTAGTCTTAAAGATTTAGGCATTAGAAATGGAACACATACTGCTCCAGCAAATGCTCAGTTTCTGTAGAACCAAATGGCATTGAGCATAATCCATGGTGGTATGAGCGTGGTACAAAGCAGCACAGGGAATTGTCAGAACAGGGAATAATGGTCTTTCCATAGAATATAGTATGACAGCAATACAGAATTAACCTGAGTTCGTTGATCTACTCAGTGGATTCCCCTGGATCTATGACTGCTGAATTCTTCTCTGCAGTACAAAGTTTTAACACTGTAGAAGATGTTCCCTCTGACACTGATTGTTGTTAAAGTGTTTATATCAAATGTCTCCTATGCAAGATGTAGGAGATTTTGTTAATAATCCCTCAGTGATGCAAAAACCATTATTAAAACAACTTCTGCTTTATTTCTACCTGAAGACCCTATGCTTAGGCTTGTTGAACTACATATGCTTAGTAGAAATTGAGATGACATTAGGAAGAAAATAAAATTTCCCTACTTAAAATACTCTCTTTTCTCCCTGTCTTAAAGAGGGTACAACACCTAGATCAACACCTGAGATGCCAACAAAAACAAGCACTCCAGTTACTCCTTCAGCTACCCCACTACCAACAACAAGTACGACAGAAATAAGTACAGGATTCAGTGCAAGCACCACTAGTCAACAGTCAACATCACCAGTGTCAACAAGCCCAGTGACAGCTACCACCTCTGAAGTCACTCGTACAGGATCAACCGCCAAGACCACCACTTCAGGGCCCACACCCTCAAGATCCACCAGTACCACACCAGTAACAGAAACACCTGGCCCTGAGACCACCACCACCAGGATCCCAAGCCCTCCAACAGGATCGCATACCACCACACCCCCAGGACCAGGCAGCACTACTGTCACACCACCAACAGGATCAACACCCCCATTCACTGGAACAGGCTCGACCACCAAGACCACCACTTCAGGGCCCACGCCCTCAAGATCCACCAGCACCACACCAATAACAGAAACACCTGGCCCTGAGACCACCACCACCAGGATCCCAAGCCCTCCAACAGGATCGCATACCACCACACCCCCAGGACCAGGCAGCACTACTGTCACACCACCAACAGGATCAACACCCCCATTCACTGGAACAGGCTCGACCACCAAGACCACCACTTCAGGGCCCACGCCCTCAAGATCCACCAGCACCACACCAATAACAGAAACACCTGGCCCTGAGACCACCACCACCAGGATCCCAAGCCCTCCAACAGGATCGCATACCACCACACCCCCAGGACCAGGCAGCACTACTGTCACACCACCAACAGTATCAACACCCCCATTCACTGGAACAGGCTCGACCACCAAGACCACCACTTCAAGCCCTACACCCTCAGTGTCCACTCCCCACACCACCACAGTAGGAACAGAAAAAAGTACCCCGATGACAACCTCTGCAACTGTTACTACTCCAACAACATCATCTGCTGTCACTACCACCACAACTTCAGGACCATCCTCCCCAGAATCTACTACCAGTTCTACTGTATCTCTGCCATCAGTATCAACCAGCCCTGTGTCAACCACCACCTCTGGTACTACTCCAACAAAAACCTTTACCACCACTTCAGGAACCACCATTAGTAGTTTTATCACAATCAATGCAACTACCACTTCCACCACCTTCAAAACCCTTCCCCCTGGGCCTAATGCAACATCAACTGCAGTCACCACTACAGGAAGTTCTACACGCAGTCCAACTCCACCAGTTAATGGCTCAACTACAAGTCTAATACCAACCACTCCTAAAAAAACTTGTACAATTTTCCCTAATGAATCTTATGAGGTGAGTAGATTTCATGCTTTCATTCTGCTTTGGTTAGAGACTAGATACATAACTTCAATGTTAGTAACATATAGAGTAGGCATTAATCTGGATAGAAAAGGAAGTATCAGTCTGTTCTATTTTTTTTAGTTTTCTTGGGCATCAGCAAATCTTCCAATGATACTTGGATTGGTAGCTTATGTACTGCTATTAGCTCTTCAAGGATAGTTTTTAAAAAGCTTTCTGCAAGGAGCTAGATCACAGTTCAGTGTTTGTGTTTGTTGTAGGATAGCTCTGATGAAGAGGAAACTAAGTGGTGCTAAGCTATCTATACTATTTCTGCTTTTGAATAAGTCCAGAGTGGGTAAAAGTTGTTTGTGTGTTTGCATTGCAGCCCAACAAAAAATCCACAGGGCTGAATTTGTCTGAGTTTGGAATGAGTCATGTTTGTTCACAGTCTGGTTTCAGAAGAGGACTGTGAAACAGATCACTGCATTCAAATGCTTGTGAAATTTGACTCAGAGTTGTTTTTTGGGTTTTTTTTGAACCCTCCATCTCTGACACAGACAATTTAGTGTCTTATACATTACTAACGCCTTCTCACAGGTTAGATGCCTACCAACTTGCTCAGTAGATCTGCAGGAAAAAAAAAAATATACATGGCTGAAAAACTAGTAGAAGATAGAAAAAAATGCATACAATCGCAATGCATGCACATGATCACCTTGGACATTTCTCCCCAAACAGTTGGTGTTTACCATAGCTTTAGCTGTTAATCTGTTCTAGGCATTCATGGAAGGGAATTGATCATATCTTGGCCATTCATATTGATCAGCATCTTTCACTGTTGATTAGAGAGGGTGTCTAGGTGATGAGATTAGATCATACATCTCAGTCTTAGGTAGCTGAAACCAGAAAATGTGATTCCCGTTTCAGTTTACTGGCTTGACTTTTGTCAATAAGTAATGCTATTCACTCAGACGCTCTCAGTTGTCCTAGCTCATCTTGCAGATCTAGATAGTCCTGACTGATGCACTTCCACCCTGTTTTCAGATTTCTGGTGGGGAAAGAATTGTCAACAGACATATGGCATTTTAAAAACCTGCAGAAGATATTCAGGCATAACTGTTGTCAGTTTCACTGCTTCCTAAGGTTTTTCTCTGTCCCCCTCCTCCTCCCTCTCTTTTCAAACACAGCAAGGTGAATCATGGTGGCTCTGTAACTGCACTAAGGCAATATGTATAGAAGACAACATTGTCCAGGTGATTCCAGTAATCTGCAATCCACCTCCAAAACCCACATGTACCAATGGACTTTCTCCTGTGCCAGTCATTGATGAGGATGGATGCTGTTGGCACTGGGAGTGTGATTGTAAGTATATATTTTGTTGAATATTTAATCTCCTGAGGGATCAATACTACTGTCAAGACTAACAATATTTATCAGGGAACAAGTGTCATGCAAGGCTGTGACCCAGTCTTCTAGTGTTGGTTAGTTTAGAGTGCTTTGTTGATTCTTTTTAACTAATTGAGGGATTTGCTTAAGTTGCCATTATCTCTACGTAACAGTTGTGTTAGTAGAGTAAATTGGTCTCCCAAACTAGGATTTAAATGTCCAGATGCAGACATCTATACCTAGGAGTCTATATAAATGTTACTTCTTCAGACTATTGGTAAAGATATACCTATGGTACAGTTAATCTTTTTCTCAGTTGTCAGTCATTAATGTCAGATGAACTGTGCATTGAAAGTGCCTGCTTTTTATTGATGACTTCTATCTAATGAGCTCATGCATTGACATATACACTTTATTAAAATTAAAATGCCCAGAGTTCAGTGAGATGTTTCCCACACCTACGGATTTTGCTCTTAGTCTGATATGATTTGATAAGTTACCATAAGAGCCTAACTCAGCTCTATGTTTTTTCAGGCTACTGCACTGGCTGGGGAGATCCACATTACATGACTTTTGATGGATTGTACTACAGCTATCAAGGGAACTGTACATATGTCCTTGTGGAAGAGATCAATAAGAAAGTTGACAACTTTGGTGTCTACATTGATAACTACCATTGTGATACACGGGATGTAGTGTCCTGTCCTCGAACTCTCATTGTGAGACACGAGACTCAGGAAGTGAGGCTAAGGACAGCAGAACCAAATACTCTAAAAGTAGAGGTACTAGAGAATGTTACCACTGATTTCTTGATTCAGATATTAATACTGCATCAACAGAATCATAATAGTCACGAAGTGTGGGAAAAAAAATTAATCCATGTTTTAGATTCAGTAACAGTTTAGATTATAAAATTGGACTGCTTCAAAGGACTTCAAAGGACTACTTCAAAGCATTTTTTGACTCTGAATATGGGGGAAAACAATTCTAGGACTTCTTGTCTTTTTAATCTCAAATCTTTGCAGATCTCTCCTAAATACAAAAGTGTGGACAAATTGCTAAGAGTTAAAGATATAAAATAAGTTAATTTCTAATGAACATTAATGTAACCAAGGAAAAACAATGTGGAATGGGAGGAGATTATGTGAGGCAGATATAACAATAGAGTGCTGGCCTGAAGCATTTTTTAAAAGTACCATTAGTAGCTTTGACTTGTGTCACCTTTTTAATTTTTCAGAATAGGGCACTTATATGTATATTCCATTGATAAATGTGATGTCCCAGGTTTTGGGCTTCAAAATTGGTGAGAAGTGTTTGGGGCTTTCCGTAGCTTTGTGCTGTTTGTTGGGTTTATTTTTGTACATTACTCATGACAATATTACAAATTAGATTGCAACATATTGTTGAAAATTTACAACATTTAGACCTCTTTTTTTCTCTAAAGCAAAGAAATCTCCCATTGCTGAGTAAAAGTAGTAGTGTTAGTTTCACAGGTGTATCATGGCTACTGTATTTAAATAAATAATACAGTTTTAGTCTTATTTCTTTTATTTACTTTTCCTACAAGCATGTTCCCTTTATGCCAAGAAAATGTTCCCTTTATTCCTAAAACGTTATACCACATGAATTTAGGAGAACTTTATATTCCACTTTCATGAAGAGTCCTTGATGCCATGGTCACTCTAATAAGTCTGCTGAATGTTAGGATTTAGCTGCTTTAAACCTTGAATTTTTAGCCTCATTTGTCAGAGGTTGATAGGTTTTTTGTGGCTCAGAGAAAAGTTTGACTTTCCAGTAAGAAAGGAAACACAGGAACACTTGTTTACATTCTCTCTGCAAAGCAAAGGAACAGTCAATTGTTTTGAAATGTCAAACTAAATATATGCCTCTTTTCTATTTTCCTTTATTTATTAGGTGACAGTAAACAACCAGCTCGTGGCTTTGCCTTATAAGAAGTTTGGTGTGAGCATCTATGAGTCAGGCATAAATCGTGTAGTGGAAATTCCTGAGCTGAAAATGAATGTGACCTACAATGGCTTGTCCTTTTCTATCAGAATGCCCTACAGCCTGTTTGGCAACAACACCCAAGGACAGTGTGGTAAGGCTTACTCTTCTAATTTTTGGACCCTCAGAAAACCACAATGACAGCCCTGCTGCAAAGATTAATGAAATTCCCTAGCAAATCTGTGAGTGAATTCTTTCTCCCCTTACCACCCTTAGGTACTTGCAATAACAACACGGCAGATGACTGCATGTTGCCAAATGGAAACATTGCAGAAAACTGTGAAACCATGGCAGATCATTGGCAAGTTGTTGATCCTTCCAAACCACAGTGCTCTCCAGGCCTAGTTCCTACAGGTTCACCTAGCACAACACCAACACAGCCTTGCAAAGAATCTTCCATCTGCGAGCTTCTTTTGGGAAGGTAACATTCCTCTTGGTTTTGCAAGCCTTTGCTCTCTGATTTAAATGGAAATTTTAGGATTAATTTATCAATGAAAAGTTTTTCCAACTATTGCTCAATTTCTTATGCCTTTATGGGTTACTTCCACTCCTTTTACTTTTTCTGATTTTTATTTTTTGCTGACAGTTTCTTTCAACCCTCTGGCTGCCACACTAACCTTTGTTGATGTTCCCACATTCTTCTACATTCTCTGCCCTCCCCTGTTTCATGTTCTTGCCTTTCCCCATATTTATTTAGCAGAAAACAGAGTCCAACTGAAAACAGAGATCTTAATTTTTAGAGCACTGTGTCAGAATTGAAAAAGAAAAAAATCAAAATCTCTTAAAAATATAGCACATGGTTGCACCCAATAATATACAGCTCCTAGACTCAAAATGTTGATATTTAAGTGTTTTTTAGGTGAGGGAAGAATGCTTTAGGAGTCGTTGAAAGATTACAATCTGGATATGTGCTCTTAGCACAAATCTCACATCAGTAGTCCACATCCACGTGTCCTTAATCTCTCACGTCCACTGTTGCTACATCATAACACGTTAAGTACATTGAAAAATGTATGGATCATTCAGTAAGTAATAATGATAAATATTTCTGCTTCTAGCGTGTTCAAGCCATGCCATGCCTTTGTCCAGCCTGAAAAGTACTATGCAGCCTGCGTTTTTGATAGCTGTGTGCTTCCCAACCTAGACTTGGAATGCTCAAGTCTGCAGATCTATGCTGCCACCTGTGCTGATCAAGGCGCCTGCATTGACTGGAGAAAGCACACCAATGGTGTATGCTGTAAGTATCTGGCCATTCATCTTGAATTATTGAGGAAGATTCCATGGAAATCTTTCAGCAGTAATGTCATACTGCTTTCAGAGTAATGAAGACACCAACAAATCACACCAGCTGGTTTCCTTAAGTAATTTTGCAGGTAACATTTTTAACAGTGGAAATGATAAATGGGCCTGCAAAAATATACATGTATGGACTGTGCCAGAGAAATCTGTATCAGTACATGTTTTTTTGTATGTAGGCAGTTCTGTGCTTTGCAGGCATCAGCAGATCCCTCTCTATTTGGTGTCATGTGCATTAGTTATAATCTGTAATGAGAACACAGTGGGTAGGAATACACTCTCCTTTGAGAACTTGTGCAAAAGACATTATGAGAAAAAAACATAGTCAAGTTGTAGACCCTTGGCTTTATCACCTTAGTGTAAACTATGGTACTATATCTCTATGGCTAAATTGTACAAAATGATTCCATTTAGAGACATGAGTCTGATATCTGGGATTTTTTCTCTTTGCTTCTCAAGATTGTCACAGATACATAGGAAAAATGAGTAACCAGTGTTTAAGTTCTTGGCATAAGGTCATGGGGCTTTTATATGATACTGTTACTGAGCTGTTCCTCCTTTTTGTTCTTCCTTTTCAGCTCATGAATGTCCTCCAGGTAAAGAATACAGAGCATGTGGTCCTATTAAAGAGATGACCTGCAAATCAAGGTAAAAAATTCCTTCATAGTTAGTTATAGCTTGTACAACTATTCAATCATATCTAATGCACAGGTGAATGAGCAACTCAACCTCCTCTCAGGTCTTAAACTCACTGTCAAATTTATTATCACGATTCTGTTGACCCTAAATCTGAGTGCCTGAAGTGTTTCTGTTGTTTGGCTATATCAAACACAGGCACTGACAATCCCCAATCACAAATGTGCAGATCATTTGCCACTGTATTTTCAGTGAAAGGGTATTTGGCATAATCCTCCTGTATGTGCCTATGACATTAATGGTGTTCCTCTGAACATTTTGTCTCACAGAGGACAGAATGACACATCAACTAAACAAGTAGAAGGCTGTTTCTGTCCTAATGGAACCATGCTGTATGACTCTGGTGTGGATGTCTGCGTGAAAACCTGTGGTGAGTTTTACTGCTTCACTTGGATGCATGTGTGTTTCCTCTTTGTTGTCTCCTTCTCGTTTATGCAACATAGATTTGACTGTATGCAGTGCTCATACAGTGTATAGTAGAAATGCCTCCTGTTATGTGACTGGTAACGGAAATTTATTTTGGTATTTTCCCAGGCTGTGTCGGAGTGGACATGGTACCGAGAGAGGTATGATGCTCTTGGATTTCACATAGAAGTTTGGGTGGAGAGAGGAGAGCGGTCTCCAATAGTGCAATCTTGTTTTGTCATCTCCCAACTTTATGTTCCTGATTTTACTTCTGTTCCTTTTAATTGGTTACCATGCAATCACTCATTTTATATTTTTTCAATGACAGTTTGGAGAAGAGTTTACAGTGGACTGTCAGGACTGTATTTGCCTGGAAGGTGAACATGGCATTGTATGTAAGCCTCATGAATGTGACCAAAAGAAGGTCACTTGTGATGGAGAAGGCTTCTATGAGGTCACGGAAGTCAATCCTGAAGACTCCTGCTGCCCTCTTTTCACTTGCAGTGAGTTTACACTTTTGTTTCTAGTCTTTCTATACCTCTTGGAAATAGAACGGAAAAGAGACTGAACTACCTTTGTATCAGAGATCTGCAGGGAATCACAAAATAGTATCTTTCCTCATGCTTTTTAAAATCAACTTGCCCAGTGCTAGGGAAATACATTTTAATATTGCAATGATTCAGTATAACTGAATTTACAGTTACAGGATTCAACATAACTCAAGCTATAATTCTTGAGTTCAGGGACACATTTTATTTAAGCAAAATGCAGATAGATTATGGAATTCTCTGTTGATTTTCATTTTACAACAGTTGCCCATAATCCTGGAGAGAGTAGGAGTTGTTCCCTACCTCTTTGCATATAATGGTGATACTTGATTAACACAGGATAATTACATAGTAGAAAAAAAATCATCAATTAATACAATACCCCATATCCAATGCCTGGATTTACGAGGAAAAATGTGTTTCCTATCTGCAATTTGTTTCTTTGAAGAGAATCTGGACTGTTTCCTAGCAATGGAAAGTTCATCCTAAATGCTTTGATAGGTGCTTATTTCTGGTAGCTGTGATTTAGTGTCCTTTCTGGCTTATTCTTTTTTTTTCTTTTTTTCTCAGAATGCAATACAAGCTTCTGCACAGCTAAAGCTCCCAAGTGCTCACTGGGATTTGAAGTTCATTCTTATATTCCCAGTGGTCAGTGCTGTCCTGTGTACCAATGTGGTAAGTCCCTTGGAAATGTATAACAATGCTTAGCCTTGTAGTTATATTTATTATATAGTTTAGGATTACACTTAATAAGACTGTATGCAATAGCCTACTGAACGAAGTACTAAACACAGTCAGATTCTACAAATTCATTACTATTAAAATTGGTAATTAGTGCTATAGTTATGACAGCTAGGAAATCGGATGTAGCTCAGGTGACTCAAGTTCAATTTTCCTGATTATAATTACACGTAAGAACAGCTACAGAATGAACTGGAGTGATGATCTCAGCTTAATGCAGCAAAAAGTCCCTAGAAGTATTACAGTTCTTGGTAACTGAAACAAGGAAGTACTCTTATCTGTTAAGTGGACATTCTTGGCTATGAACTGGACTGCAGATATTGGGACAAATCTTCTTCCCATTTTGCACATGCAGCATTAGTTTTTATACTTTATATATGTCCTGTCTGCCACCAGAATTGGGAAATAACCATTTGAATTGTGATTCATTGTGGAAGAAATGAGTTTGATTAGAGTGGGGTGAAGATATTTTTTATTCTTTTTTCTTATCTAAACATCTAACTTGCTTATTAACAGTTCCCAAGGGGGTTTGCGTACACGAGAATGCTGAGTTCTTGGTAAGTTCCTGTTTCAATAGTCTTCTAAAAATGTTTAAAAGATCAGTTAGTATATTTGATCAAAAGTGCTATGAAGAGATTTATCCAGTAAAAACAGTATTTTTGAAATTTTCTAACTTCTGTCAGGAGTTTATCAATTTCACAAAGCCTAAATCTTTTCTGAAATTTCCTGTGTAGGAAAGAAATTGAAGGGCTGCATGTATATCAGTATCAGAGAGGAATTTGGGTTAAGTGTGCTGGCATTTAAAAAAGTCAGTTCACATTTACCATCAGCACATTATTGCAGTTTTAAAACCCTGTTTTCAAAAATTAAAAGATATATAAATAAGTATTATTCTAACTGAACCTAGATTTCTAATAAATTCTCTTGGGTCTAGTAATTGTACCTGTTCTTTTAATATCAGAGTTTGTCACTGCTATACAGGACTTCAGTAAAGACACACATTAAGTTATATTCAGTATTTAAAATGTTGTCTTCAAAAATGGCTAGCCAAATAGCTATCCAGTTGGCTTCATGATTTTTTCCTTTTCCATTGCTAGATTTACAGATTTTTAAAAAATTAATAAATGTCTGTCAAACACATACTATCTCATTAATATATGATTCTTTTCCTTAAAATTTTTAGCCCAACTCCTCGGTCTTTGTTGACAAGTGTCAGAATTGTTTCTGCACAAATGATGTGAACATCAGCACTCAACTGAATATCATCTCCTGTGAACGTGTCCCCTGCAACACATACTGTCAACCAGTAAGTGGCAAACTTAAAGAAACAAAAGACCCCAAAATACCCATATATGTGAAAATCAGTTTGATCAATGAGTGGTATTAAGCAAAGGACAGGGAGTTGAAACTCAGAGACCAACTCCAGCATGGATATCAGCTGTTCTTTGAGCAATCTACTGCCTGAGATTGACTGTGTAACTGACAGTATTCAGTTCACACTGGCAGGATTAGCTGGGAAATTTCTGTAGACCACCTTGTGGAGTGATATTTAATTATTATGCATATTTATTGTAGCACTTTAATTTATTCCATTTATGACCTTTTATTACTTGTCTTCTGTTGGTTTGAAACATAGAAAGGCACAAATCTAGAGTGCAATTCAAAATGTAATCAGTTAATGGATTAGTATGTTTTCATTTATTTCTCAAAAATTCATCTATCATCGTGCTTTGTTTTTTATTAATTTTAATTTCCAGGGCTATGAACTTAAACCAGTGAAAGGTGAATGCTGTGGAAAATGTGTGCAGACCAAGTGTATTATAAACACAGCAGACAATTCTGAACTCATCTTGAGTGTAAGTATGCTCTACGTCTTATTTCTCCACCAAATCTGTAAAGTTCCCTGCTCCAGAAAGGGAACATCTCATTGCCAGAGACAAGGCTTTAATGTAAGCTTGCACCTGAAAGACCAAAATTTCATTTAAAGCAAAACGTAGTGACAATTTTTTGACCTGAAGGTAGGTTTCATGAAAGAAAATTATCTGCAAGGCTCTTCCTGGAATGAGAAATCCAATACCATTGGAAGGGGTTTTCTTCCAGCGTCTAGAATCTTGGGCTTTTCGATGTTATTTGATTTCTGTACGCTGAAAAACACTACTAAAGCCTGCATATGAAACAATTCTATTGCCCCTGTAGGATGAAGATTTAGGGTTCTTCTTAATTCACATAAAACAGTCTAGCTTTTTGAAGACAAAATCCATTGGCATGGATGATTTTGTTAAAGTACACTGTGTACTTTAGAGACGTTTTTCTGTCTCAAAGAAAATCCCATGTAAAACTGAAGATTTTCTCCATGTGTGGTATATTGGAATCCATGTCATGATCTGTATCCCAAGTTGCTGTTAACCTAAAAATAATTGGCTGGGAAAATGAAAGTCATTATCAGAGAGCAAGAAAATTTCTGTCTGAGCTCCCTTCAGCTTTCCTGACTACATTTTTCATTTCACTTGCAGCCTGGAGACTTTAAAAATGATCCTCGCAACAACTGCACCATTTATAGCTGTGTAGATATCCACAACCAACTTATCGCTTCCACATCTGAGATTACCTGTCCAGCATTCAATGAGGAGAGCTGCAAACCTGTAAGTAAAAATGGAAAATTTCCCCTCTACTCCATACATAGATCACTTCAGTTTAGTTCAGCCATCTAACTAACAACAGAAGTAAAATTTAACTCTGATGACCTTTCATCGTATTTTCTCAGTCCTAAGGTTGAAAGTTCCAGATGCATCCATGCACAGCCATATAGAGTGTATAAAATAAGATACCCTGGTGAGAATTCAAGGCTTATAAGTGGTAGCTGTCTCTCAGTAGCCAAAATACTGGTCAGCACCAAGATAATGAATCTTTGCTGACTGCTTTGTTTGGGGTCCTGTCTCAGCAAAAACCAGGTTTCCTTGAATGTTACAGAAACACAAACATTTCAGTCAGTAGGCCACCAGTAACAGCATTCACAGTCCCCATTCAAATACAGAGGACTCTGAGAAAGCATTTGTTGGAATTGTTTCTGAGGAAAAGTTGCATGATGTTAACTGTAGACTTCCTTCAAATAATTGTTTTTATTTTCACAGTCCTTTGTAAATTGATAGATTTCAAGTCAGGAAGAGGCTGTTATCTTTGCTTATTTAGATCAATGCAACACTTTTCACTGGTTATTTCCAGCCACTGAAGAACTGCTGTCCTCAGTTTTTGGCCTTAATGCCTATTTAACATAAAAAAATAAAATAATATAATTTTTTTCTGTTTCTTTTCTCTTTCAGGGAACTATTTCATTCTTACCTAACGGTTGTTGCAAAACCTGTAAGTATGCCAGTGTATCTGAATCAACAATACAGAGAATGAATTGTCTTCTTAAATCAATCCATTTTCCAGATGTATTTGTATTTAAATAGATACTTTTATATTTATATTTGTCATTCCAAGCCTTCACTGTCCCATCTCTCTGAAGAAGTTTAAGTTGAAGCAGAAAGACCACTTAAGGCAATTCTTTGAGTGCACTAGTGAAGCCCAAGGAATGCTGAGGTGTGAGTGACTTCTGGAGCTCTTTCACTGAAAGAGTTTTCTGCTCTTTCCCTGTAGGTGCCCCTCTGGACAGCCGCACACCATGCTCTGTGCGCCATAGGAAAGACTTTATCGTCTACAATGGCTGCCGCTCCGTGGACAGAGTTGATTTGACTGAATGTGAAGGAACATGTGGAACCTTCTCGCTGTAAGTAAACTCACAAAACAATGAGATTTGAGTCCTGGTGGCACTGAGCTTGTTTATATAAAAGGAACAATAAATAGGTAGACTACAGAATGGTAGAAGACCTGGAACTATCTGCTCCCCAAATCATGAACATAAGGTCATGGAATCTGTGACTGACTGGTTGATTTGTCTTAATACAAAGCAGAAAAGTGTATTAAATTGCCTTGGGACTCAGACAGCTATGATAAGGCCTATTCATCCATTAAGAGCTGGCTTTGTGATAGATCATCTTGGCTAAGAATCATCACAAAAGAACATGGATTATTTCCTGTAATGGGAATGAGCCCAGAGAGCAGCCAGACTTGAAGATTGTAAGTGGATAAGCTGCTTCTCAAAAGTTAACATCTAAAATGAGATACACATACACTCCCTTTTAAAGGAAGATTCAAACATACATCATTTTTATACAGTGAAGAAATGACAAAATGAATGCTTTAGGTGTTGTGTTAGTAGAGTATTTTGATTGTACATTTTTCTCTGAAATGAAAGAATATACAAAAAAGTGGTTATAAGGAAGTGGTTAGTAGGACGCCTGGTAGTGAGCTACTAAAACACTGGAGAAACACAACTCTAACTCACCAAACAAACTCTCACTTACTGCCTATCACTGAGTTTGCCACAGTGCACCTTACATGGATGAAAACTGATCTTAAGTAGCACATGGAACGCTGATTAGCTAGGGAGTTTATTATGAAATTGTATTTTGAAATGTATTTTGAAATGTATTTTGAAATATGTATTTTGAAATTCCTGATAATCTTAGGGTCTTGCTGTGGTTGCTTTTTCACACAAATACAAGAAAAAGATGGATCTTGTCACAGTTTATAGCCTGATTCTTCAGCTTAGGAAAGGCGCTTAGGAAGCTGATGAACACAAAGCTGCAAAAAATCCTTTGCTGTGAGATGGAAACAGAAAGAGCTGCTGCTTCCCCTTCCTGTTAACACTGCCCTGATTGGGATATGCATTTTATAATCACTGTTCTGTCAGATGAGCTTCATATTTCCATTAGCCACAGCTGTGGTTCTTCGCACAGGAGTTCTATACCTGATTTCACCCTCTCCTGTACGTTGGCTTCTGGCACAGAGTAACCTTGCCATTTCTGGTGTTAACAGATACTCTGCTGAGGCCAATTCTATGGACCACAGCTGCTCCTGCTGCAGAGAAACAAGGACCACTGAGAAGCACGTGGTACTGAAATGCCCTGCTGGGCACTCAGTGTCACATAAGTACATCTATGTGGAGAGCTGCAGTTGTCAAGACACTGAATGCAGCAGGCCAGAGTCCAGTGAGCTGCAGAAAAATGAAGAAAATGACAAGGCAAGCACTCTGAACCGGATCAAGAGAGCCATCAGCTTAACATCAAAATGAAGGCAAAAAAACTCCTGGCATCATTAACTGAAAGGACTATGAACCATTCTTAATTTCCTTGACTACTTTTGAACTTTACTTTTCCCAGTAACTATATCCTGTTTGTTCTCTGATTAATTTGACCAGTGCCCTATTTATTTGTGCACAAAATAAGAACACGAATTTGTATTCTTCCAAGTGCACAGCCTCTTGGATCCTTTTAAAATCTGCCTATTTTCTCTGAATGATTAAACGCACATTTCAAAAAGCATGGCTTTTGTACTTATTCTTGTACTCTCTTGATGAGTTTGAAGAGAGAAGAAAAGTTCCTTTTCAAGTTATAGGAAGTCAAGTGATTTCCTAAATTTTTGGGGTATCTACTCCTGGCTCCTTAAAAACTGATCAGATTTTGCTGTTCAGAAGACCCAGTCTGTAACGTGGAAGATGGTGATGTCTGCCAGCACAAAGCCAAAGATGAATAATGATCATGAAATTATTCAGATGACTTGGAGAAACTTCTAGTTCAGCACCAGATCTTATTTTAGCAGGGCTCTGTATGTTAGAACTGTCTCAGTTCATCACAATTACGTGTTTTCACTAAAATTGTAGTCCCTCAGCCATGTGAAGTTCACCTGCAGTGCTTCCAGGGTGTATAATTACTACTGTAGTAATAGCTCTCTGAATTCCAACATTTGCAAAACAGATGCCCAACTAAGCTAGTAATCCCAGGCTTCCTCTGCAGACAATGGAAAGCAATAGTCATTTTTGATATTAATTTGTCTCACAGCAAAAGACATATCTAAAGGAGTGCCTGTTTATCTTACTGTAAGGGGAGATGAAGCAGGTAACTGGAAGATGATAATTTCTCTTGAATCATCTTAGAGTACGGTGAGGGTAAACCACACCTGTTGTAGTGAAAAAATCCTTTTGGTTTTATTTTGTCTCCATTAAGGAAATCTTTATTGGCAATAGCCAACCTCAATACTGGCACCTTTGCTACCTAAAGGATTGGTGGCACTATTTTTTGCTACTAGTAGCCTATCAAATGTGCTGCAGCTTAAAAGGCAGGTGAGATTTCTGCCTTTTTATAAGACTGATAAGAATGTGCAGAAAATGAAACTTCAGATTTTTTTCAGTATTACAGTATTATGATTGGAGAGCAGATTTCTCTGGAGCTGGAGAGGTAGCTGATCTAACAAGGAGGAAGTTTTGTCAGTTTACACAGGAAGCTGCAGAACTAATGAAGCCCAGTTTCTGCTTTAGTATGGCTTTCTAAGGATTTCTATCTCTACATTCATTGTAAGATGCGACTGAGAGTTTACTCCCAGGACACTTAAAAAGTCACTCTCCTCTGTGGATTTTTTGTTACCCAACAATATCTGTGTTGAATACTAGAACCATACATTTCCTTGAGCAGTTTGCAAAAACTGCTTTTCTCAAAATCTGTTGATATTTAGCTGTCTTTGAGATTTCCATTATTTTTTTTTGCAGTTGAATTTGGCAGAAGTTGGCAAATAAATTCTGGAGTTGGATACAAGGTGTAATCAAATCTTCCTTGTTTCCTATGAAAAAGACAGAAAATATTACTAGGCAGAGGTGGCATTTTGCTGCACACTGTGCTTACATTGAAATATAAAATCTTCCTTGCTTCATTTATTTTTCATTTGGTCTGTAGTTTGTATGGGCTCCTTCTGTCCCTTCTAGTGATGGGCAAACTACTTCTTAATAAGGAAGTTTAAAGATCCTGAATAAAATTCAGTAAGGCTGCAGATTTCAGCTCCACCACTGCAGGGCAGTCTATGGCTAAGAATGTCAAGTCACTTCAAAGAAAAAAACGCAAGCTGCCTTGAAAGGGAGTTTCTATTTCTTCACATAGAGGGTTTTATATCAGAAGAATGAATGCAGATCTCTCTCCACAGACATTTAGATGCTCTTAATAAACACCGGACAGGAATTATTCTGACAGGAATTTACATGCACACACGAGGTGTTGTTGGTCACAGAGCTCTGGGTTATGGCAGCCCTCTCAGTTTTGGTGCCGGGTCAGTGCTGCCCATAAGCAGGTTCACAAGCACACGCTGTCTCAGAGTTCTTACTTACAAGTGCTTGGCAGTTCTGGGTCACACTGTACATGTCAAACCTCCACCCTTTCTGCTCTCTTAGTCACCTCAGAACTTTGCAGTTCAGTTTCCACCTGCATTTCCAGCGTAACTGGATGACAAAACTGAACAGATTTCTCGAGTGGAGAAATCCACCAATAGTATTTGGGAGAGAAAGGAAGGAAAGAAGCCTTAACTGTGTATCCCTGCAAAGAGTAGTAGTGGCAGTGAACAGCACTTCTGCTCCCCTCCACAACATTCTTGGAAGTAAATTGAGATCTGTACTGTCTGATCCCAGGAAGCATTTTGTTTCTTAAGCAAGAGCTATTTGGTCTGCAGGCCACAAGTTCTGGAAAACACAGGAAAATACTGAAGAAATCTCTCTCATCGCCCTCTCTGAAAGGGTGATGTCAGCCCATTAGGGACGCAGGAAACTGTGGAACCTTCTGATCCCATTGTCTTCCAGGCAGGAACTACCACAAAGCACACTGGCAGCTTCATAAAAAACATTAGTGCTGGAAAGGAATGGGCTTGACTCTGTCCTCAAAGAATGACTTTACTCTCCAGGAATTGCCTTGTCTTCTGGACTGTAGCAAAAAAGGAAGCAGTAGCAAGAGCCCACGTCTCATCTCCATGCCTGAGTCCTGTGTTCCTCTCCTCTAGATTTTGTGTCTAGCATCCCACTTTCATGGGTGGCAAGGAGTTTTTTGGTTTGTTCTTTTTCTTCCTCTCCCAGTACTTAACAGTTCTAGTTTTGCGTTGAAAAATGGGGAAACCTTCTAGGAAGACAAGTAGGGCTTCTAACCACATAGCCTTCGAAGGCACCAAAACCCAAGGTCCCAGCTCGTGCTCTCCAAGATCACATGGGTTTCATTCCCAGTTGCAGTCTTCTCCAAGATAGTTCAAATCTCAATCAATTTCCTTGTAGTTACCTGGAGATGCACTGGAAACTCAGTGTTGTTCACAGAACTCTTCAGCAACACAGTGAGAAATTCCATCTGCATTTAAAAAGGAGTTCCCAGAAGATTTGCTGATAAATTGAGCACAGTTGTTTTATGAAGCATTACTGGACAAGTGTTTTGAGAACACCGGGGCAGAAAGGAAAACACTTGTTAGGAATATGGAAAAATCACTGCTGCTATCTGAGGTGAGGCAGATGGGATTCAGAAAGAGGGGAAAAGCCACATGCAAACCAAGAAGAATTCTTCCCAAAATAATACAAGGTAGGGGGTTCTGATCTAATAACTACCTTGTTTTCTGATCTAACTATGTTCTATAATAGTTTTATTTTGTGCTGTGGGAGAGGAAGGGTACGATAAAATTTTCAGTATGTTTACCGTTTGAGTGTACTTTGCTAAACCACACTTCACTGAACTAAGCACATGCAACTCTGCGCATAAACCCCAGTGAAAGGACTTCAGCAAAGGCAAAACCCTAAGTAAATAATTGTGCAGTTACTGTGCTTGTTGTACATTGTTGCACTTGTCTAGAAAAGCAAACTCAGATACCAGGAGACGGCAGAAATAGACTTAAAAACTCTGTATCATAGGAAAGAAAACTCTTGTGAATTTTAGGTCTAATAAAAACTGAAATACATTTAAATAACGTTGTAACATTGATACACAAATTCTGAAATTTCATCTCCCAGCAGAAGCTTTGAGGGGCATAGGGGTATTTTAAGGCAGAACAAGTTCTTAAAGTTGAACAGCCCACTTCCAGGGCCAGATTTCCAAATTTAATTCAATCTTTTCAGGCTACCACAAACAGCTGTGTTCTTAACTGGCCACCTCCTAGACTAAGGTCCAAACAGGTCCAAGCAGTCTACCTAAGCCATATTTCCATCACTAATAGGGAAAATCCTGTAAGTTCTTTTTCAGCATCACCCTTCTAAAATCTGTTATTCAGTTCAAACTGAATTTTCTTTAATGTTCCAGTTTTTCAGAATTACATGAAATGCTTGAATTCTTTTCACAAACTAGTCTCTAGAACAGTGAAAAACACCACTGTGATGTTTTCATTACCCCAAGACTTTGAGAAAACTCAAGCAGAGAGAAAGTAGGCAGAGCTGGTGCTGAGAAGGAGCACCTGTGCTCCATGCAGCTTTCTTTTTAGCAGTAACAAAAGGTAACAGGAACAGTGATCAAGGAATGTGGCTTTACACAGTGCCTGTGACCTGACACAGAAGTTACATTTCAATAGCCTGTCCCTTTGGACTAGTGTAACTGATCACTTCTTGCCCATTTCTTGCAGAATCTATTGGGATCTGTATGATCATTCTTCTCCTTAAAAATACAGGGAGTCTGATCAAAGTGTAAGGGCACTTGGTGGCTAATTCTACCTTCCACAACATGCTAAGCAGAGGCCTGAGGAAAACTGTGTCCCCTTTGCCTTGGTTTTCCTCTCTCTGGGTAAACGTTCAAATTTAAAAGAAAATTGGTATTCAGCCACCTACAAAACTGCTTTGGTTTTAGTGGCTACTTTGTTCAAGGCAGGGTAATCTCTGAAACTTGGATGACAGAGAACTTAGCTGCTACTGCAAAATATTACAGTTCATGCTGGAAGGATTTCAGTCTCAGGAGTCCAGTAGAAATAGTCTGACAGAGTTTTGGACCTGATAAACAGGGACATAGTTTAAGTCCAATTTAGGAAAAAAAAACCCAACCACAGCTAAGGTTGCTTAGCTTCCCACCTTAACTTGTTCTCTGCCCCATGTCTTAGCCTTCTTTTGGCTTGCAGTAACTTTCAGTCATGGTGGACATGGTTATTGTGTATGTAATTTCCAGGTTACAGACACTTCAGTATTAAGAATGCAATGGCCTCTTCTGAATTATCTTGGCACCCAGGAAATAAGAAACCGCTTTTTTAATAGAGGCAGAATCTGCTCTAGCTTAAACCCCATAAAGTTCTAATTATTAAAGCAGAAAATTCATATCCTTCCCTTTGTTCTGCTACCCTATATTTTTCTACCAGGAAGGTTGTTTAAAGAAAAACCTTTCAAGTAGAAAATCTGAAGTGCCCAACCTCCCGATGAGATGACTTTCTATGCAGGGAGTCTCTCTTACGTGAGGAAGTGCCAATAGGTCAATGAGACCTGTGTGCATGAACTCCAATCAGCCATGTCATTACTCCTTGTACATGGATTTTGCAAGATCTACATCTTAAAGAAAAACAGAAAAGAGCAGCTGAACTCATTCCTTGCAAGCAGGAATTACTAATGTCCTTGATTTGTTCATGAAAAGTCAAGGAGCCCTGTGACAAGATGAGAGACTAAGGAGCTTTGTGTCCATTTTAAGGCAAAATGTAAGAAAACATCCAACCACCTCCTACCAAAATTGAAATACTGAAGGCGTTCTTCATGTATTTTAATGGACAATTAATGACAGATATCCATTCCCTCCTTTCCCACTATTTGCTACAGATCACCTTATACTTAATGACATCTGTTTCAAACTGTGTGGTAGACATGAATCTGATGGATCAAATAAATCTTTAATGTAACTTTCCTAAATTCTATGATATCACACAAAAGATTGAAAAGGATAATCCATGTTGTTCTCGAATATTTTGCCAAATTCACTTCGGATGTTTTTTATCGCATGCATTATTGGCACAAAGTGCCTGACACCAAATGAAATGTTTTCCTAGCTGACCTTATTTTTTTAACAAAGCACACATAATTTCTCTAGAGTTATTATCCAGGCAGTGCTTTCAAAAGACCATCTCATAGTGGATACTCATTTCAAGAAGCAGTACCAGTTTTTCCTGAAGTGAACTGGATTGTTAGAGGATTTCCAAGCTGAACCTCCCCAGTGCTTGGACTGACGCAGGATGGCCATAACTCTTTACAGCACATATGGAATCACCTTTTGACAGAAGGATATGATACAAATGCAACTGCCAGACTTCAGTACAGTAGCTGGCTATGAAAGGCATTAAACTACCAGATGCCTTCTATTTGATTGTGTCTTTTACCAAGCTTGTAGCAAAAATATATTTTTGTGAGTCACTGGTGTATTGCATTAGCTTCATGATGGCTTATCTTCAGTGAGTCAGTGGTGATAAAGAAGCTGGGTTAATATTTACCTATTGTATTTACTAAAATCACATACCCTTTAATGGCAAATGATCCATGAAATGGTCTGTAAAGGGGCCAAGAGGAATTGTTCTTTTTGCTAATACAGCTGCAGAAGAGGGAAGGCCTCTTATCCTGCAGGGTCCAATAAAGGGAAGAGTTATTACTCCAGTATGTCACTGCAGAGGAAATAGTTATAACTTGCGTGCCAATAGCAATGATTCAGTTGTAAGTGATAAACAGTCTGCAAGCTCCCTGTCAGTCTGTATTTCCTTCTGAAAAGCTTCCATGTATTTCTTCTGAAAACTTCGGTGTTTCCACACTTGAATATAAAATCTTCATTTGAATGCAAATATCCTTCCCCTGTCAGTAGCCCTGAAATCATTGCAGAGGATTGAAGCAACCAGTGATTTCTAAGGAGGGTAGCCCTCAGTATCTGTGGAGAAGCCAGAAGCAGCAGCTCTGGTTAGTCATTGACAGGAACTCTGCTTCCCAAGAAATGGCAAAGGAATGGCACAAATGACAGAGCAGACAAGTAGAGGTAAGAAAATGGCTAGGTACAGAGCAAGAGGATTGGGTTTCCTGTTTCTCTGAGTAGAGTTTTGCTCTTGGTTTTTTCAGGGGAGGATCCCAGATGACTGATACTACTGTCTGTGCTGAGTAGAGCATAAGTGGATGTTGGTTCAATGAATCATTTTGTTTATTCTATCTGTTCCTTGAACAGTTTTATCATGTGCTGTTCATGTTCTTCCCAGGCCCCTGAGTTCTAAGTGGGGTTTACAGGGGGAAATAATGCCTTAGCTCATTCCTCCTGCCCATCCTTGCATTCCTCTGAAGCGCCTCACATGTAGAACACAAAGGACTGGAAGTTGCAGAGGTCGACCTCAGTATGTCATCAAAGGACTAGTTCAACCTGATGGGTATCTTTGGCAAGTAGTTAATACATGGTTCCTGCTGCTTTTGTGCAGCTCAGTGGGAATAAAGGGTTTTTTCTTCAGAGTCAGGAATCATACTCCTAGAGTCTGATTCTTCCTTCTACCTTCTTCCTTCTCATACCAAAATGAATGAAATAGCTTTGATTGCATGGGTGAGAACTGGAAAGGAAGAGGATAGTGATTGAAAAAACATTGACTTTATCTCAGCAGAGTTCTGCATTTGGATTTTGACACTAACTTTGATTTTGGAAAATTAATGTCTTTCAGTTATTCACTTTTACCTTCAACTAAGCTTTCTTAGTCTATATCTGTGGTCTACTGATCTATGTGCTTTTCCTCCTGGGCTTCACAGCCCTTCCCGACACCTGCCATTACCCCTGTCCTGTGGCCTGAACAAGAACACAGTTTGAAAATTACCATGAGAATCTGCTGAATCTGAGTGTTGCTATTGCACTGTATTCAATTTCAGATCATCCTCATATATCCAATGTTATATTCTCCTGGTTAGGTTTATCTACTAGATATTCTCCTAGTTTGCTTTGGATTTGAACAGAGATCGGGAGGGAAGATGTGTTTTGATTAAAAGGGAAAGCAGCAGCAGTCCATTGCTTGCATCACCAGTGCCATAAAGACTGTTGGTTCTGTATTCTGGCCAAAATGGCAGGGCCTCAAGAACAGACTTTACCTTCCAGTAGTGCCCTGCCTCAAGTGCAACTGACAATGGAATTAATGGGACATGGACAGTGGCAAAGGGGTAACACGAACTCATGATTCATGTCCTGCACAATGCTCTTGCACGCTGCTGCAGAGTTTTCTTTAGAGCAAGGGCAGCAGCAAATCTTTGTCTGGCAGATGCTGTCACCTGCAATTCTACAAAGCACCTTGTACCTGTGTAGGGCAGCAGCTAAAAGGAGCAGTGGGCCAGCTTTGGGACATTGCACTTTGGCAATAGCACAAAGCTTGGTAAAGCAGTGAGCAAGACCCTGTTCCTAAGGCCCAGCTTGCTGCCTGCCAACCAGATAAAAGGCATTCATATTCCCCAGTGCGTGGGCAGGCTTGACGTGAGGCCTTGCAACAAGGGGGAAACCTATGTCCACCTTAAATTGTATTTGTGCCCACTTACTTCTGGTGATCACTTTGGCTTTAGTGTATTGCCAAAGGGGCATAGAGCAGCTGGAAGTGTGGGAATGTCTGTTACTTGTGTTTGATTTGCTAGGACTAGGTGAAAGGCTTCCTCTCTTGTCAGGAGCTGTTCCCCCACAGCACGGATGAGGCGAAGAAATGCAAGCTCAGTTTGTGTCAACAAAGCAAGTAAATCTCTAGAAGGGACTCTAAAATTACTGAAATCAAAATCTCAGACAGGATGTCCTACACTGGACTGTGAAGCTCATGACTGAGCCCACTGGATTTTTTATGAGTATGTGGTAGGGTATTAAAGGACTTTGAGAGCACCAAGGGACCCTTTTGCAGCAGTGTAATTTAGGTGGTGAAGGAGTGAACTGTGGTTACATTATGATGGGACTTGGTCACTGCTCCCTTATGATGTTTGGGGAATCCACCACCTCTGTGTGCATAAAGAATAAGTTAATTCCCCATGACTGACTAGTGTGATTAAATCCCATTTGTATGGTTGAGGTGAGAATTTTTGCACTTTTGATTTTTTTCCTGGTCTATTGAAACAGTAAATCTGTCCCTTTTTTGTAAGATGTTTTGGATACACTTAAAGGACAATGCCCTCCTGCCAAAAGATTTTGCTCTAAATAAACCATGCATTATGCCTGACCTGATAATACTTTTTGCTCTGTTTAGAAGTCACCATAAAAGCTAGTAGAAGCAACAAACACATTTTCTTGAGCTGGGGACTCTGCTGATGTGCAAGACTGAGAAAAACTCTGAAAGTGGTCAGTGATTGCTTGTAATTAATCAGATGCTATAAAAAGTAAAAACTGTTGCTGCCAAAGAAATAACAACTGTAGGAGGAGGGGATCTATTTTCAAAAGAGGAAATTAGAAACAGACAGCTCTCTGTCCCCATAAAGCAAGAAAGAACTCAATACCTGTCCTATCTGAAAGATAGGAGGTTTCTGGGTGCTAATAATGAATGACTGAAAGAAAATTTAATGAAGCTCCACCTTTCAGGGACCCTGCCATCAATGTTTTGTTCTCATGCCAAACTCCTGGACTATAAAAATCTCCCTATAAGCCAAGAAAAAAACACTTCCCCGAAAGGATTTTCAAGTTACGACTTCATGGCAAGATGGAAATAAAAACTGGGAGATCATTTTGGATCTTCTGCCTAATCTGGAGTTTTTGCAAGGGCAAAGAACCAGTTCAGATAGGTAAGAAAAGAATCTAATTCTTGCATTACTTGCTCTCATATCACTCTCCATAGGTGAGAAATAGAGTTGACAAATGAAAATGTGTAACATATTCATGTAAGAGCTGTAGACATGCCAGATACTGTTAAACATTGTACATTTTTATCCTTATTGTCAACCATTTAAGTGTTTTACTTTTTTCTTTCATTGCTAGGTAGCCTATCAACTGTTTTATGTCCTAAGTGACTAATCTTAAAGAGGAGACCCTCTGAATGCAGTTTGCACCAAAAAAAACCCCCCGAAAAATGGTGACACCATTTTCAACACATTTCACACATATTCTTCATAGAAGAAGTACTTACCATGTCACCAGCTAGGCTTGATTGACCAGTATGAAATGCTGCATTAGCAGTAATCACATTTTTTGTGGTCTGCTGCACTGCTACCTCCTGGTTTGATTTTTAATGTCTTACACTTTTCCCAACTGCTTAATACACAAGCAGTCGATGTACCAGTTATTGCTGCCTTAGTAATTCCAGCAATTTCACTTCCATAGTAGTCAAACTTTCTCACTTGCCCTCTCTGCTGTGTAGAAAAGTGCTAAAATTGCCCTACTCCACTTCAGTGCTGCAACCACCTATGACAAGTAGCAGTCCCTTTGAAAAGCTGTTTCCGCAAGGATTTACTGGACACTTGAATTTGGGCTGCATATTTATAACATAAGGATCTGAATTTCTCAGTTCTCCCCTGCTGATTCTTAGGCAGGAATATTTCATAATATTTCAGTGTTCACCAAGTAGATTAATAACTGGTTTTGATTTGATCTGTGGTGGATGTTGCTATGTTGATATTCCTAAACCTGCTACCTGAACAACACAAAGAAATTTGCCCATTTTCATTTGTAATTCTTTCAGATGGGCCTAGAAGAAATGTTAAAAGCATTTTGTAGCAAGCATATATAATTCAATTCAAGGTGATTCATCTTTTCTTTGTGAAGCTCAGTGGTGTGAGAACTGCTTTCTGATGTAATGTCATATATGCACCGAGTACATATCTATAGCTTTGGCAGAGGTATGAAACATGAGTTTTGGTTGTGAAGGAAAAGCAAGTCTCTCTTAGCCAACAGCTGAAGCTGGTAGCAGCCTCAACCACTGAGATCAGCAGCTGCCACTTTGCTGTAAAGTCATGCCACCTGTGATTTCTCCTGGAAAGGACTCAATACAAGACTTTGGACCAAAGTCTTGCCTGAGTTAAATGAGATTTAGACATCCAAAATGGGATTCTCCTAACTTCACTTTATATATCTACAGTGTAAATATGTCTACAGCATAGAAACAGCCTTTCTAGACAATGGAGAGATGCATGTGGTTTTCAGCATCTTCTTGCTAGGCAGATACGTAAGATGAGAAAGCTGAACCTCTTCTGCTTCTCACTGTTAACTTCAAAGGAGACTGGGCTAATCTGCTCACATTGCAGGTATTTCTGGACTTCAAAAGTCATGGACTTCAAAAGTTCAGTGAGATGAAACTTCTTCCCACAGGCTAGTATCTTCCAGGAGTTATCATTTTTGCCTTTGAAAATATCCCCTTTAATGTTTTTCAACAAACAAAGGGTAAGCACCTCATATGGGGTGAATTTCTAAGCTCCCCTACTATGATTTTTCCTTTAGTCCAGGTCTCTACCGTCAGTAGGAGTGAATGTGCCACCTGGGGGAATTTCCACTTCCATACATTTGACCATGTAAAGTTTACTTTTCCTGGAACCTGCACATATACCTTTGCTTCGCACTGCAATGACAGCTACCAGGACTTTAAGATTCAGATCAGGCGCAGTGCCAAGAACAGCTTCCTGATCTACTTCACTGTCACCATCGATGGAGTGGTCCTGGAGGTGAAGGAGACAGGCATCACAGTGAATGGGAAGAAGTGAGTAAAGACCATACTGTTGTTTTGTGCTGCATTTTTATCACTACATGTTAGGTGGTCTGTCTGGAAAGCAGTGGCTGTGTATGAGGTGTTCATAGCTCTTTGAACAGTGAAGAGTCCCCTCCATAGTGGTGGAGAAGGCAAAAAGCATTTAAACTAAACTGCATCTCCCAGGGACCAACACCAACAAGTTAAGCAGAGAGCAATGTGTATGCTATGAAAACAGAGGGTATTTTAAGGTTTCCTTAATGTCACTTTGATTGTGGAGGGAGGGATGGAAGAAAGTACATAAACCCCAACACTTTATTTTTAAAAATAAAGATTTCAGATTTTGTAGAAGCTTGGTGGTTTTTCTTTTTCTCAAAACCTTATTTCTGTGGTACTAACCCTACTGGTTTTTGTTGCTGTTCAGGAACAGATGGTTCTTTTAGGAACAGTTTTCTGTTTCCAGATAGATTAGTCTAGAAAATTGCGCTGCTTTGCAGATCACAACTTGCCCTGGGATCTTTTATAAAAAAAGTCAAAATCCACACCTTTAATTCCCATTCAAAATGAACCACAAAGGAAACTGCAAAGAGAACGGTAAAAATATTCCCTTAGTAAAAATCACATGCAGCAATAGCTGAAAGTTGGGCACGATGTTAAGGGCAGTCCTCAGGAGAAGTGCAGAGTCCTCCTCCTGGCATGTAATTATGATGGGCCTAGGCAACCTTCAACTCTGGGAAAACCCCTCACAAATTTTGTTGGAGAGGAAATTGCAAACATATGGGCTGTCTTGACAGCCTCCTAGAAACAACCGAATATAGAATAGCACCACTCTGTGTAATTATAGCACCAAATCCCATATGTTGTTCCTAAATCAAAGGGGCAAGAAATCTCCTATCTTCTAGCCATTTTCTGAATTTCTAGCTTTTTAGGCTGTTGAAAAATGAACGGTAATTGTCTTGGTAAGATGGAAAAGTAATGTAGGTCTCAGTTGCATCAGTACATGAGGAACAGAAGAGAGTTGTTTGTGAATCCCAAACGTCAAGGAAGTCCTGGAGGGATGATGATGACCTCCAGTGTCCTCATGTGGAGGGGCCATTTTCCCAGTATTGACATCTTGCTCTTTATAAAGTTTTGGGTTAGATCCTTGGGTTTGGCTGCTTTCTATCAGTTGAGAGGCTGATGTAGTATTGACAAGAAACAAAATACGTTGTGTTGTGGGTTAAGGTTGGTAAAAGGTCGCAGTGGACAATGTAATGCATTGTGTAGACAAAGGCTGACCTTGCAAATTGTGTTCCCAAGTCTTACTTAGTTCCTTTTATCTCTAGTTTTCCTTCCTATATGTCTATGAGGATTTCATCAGTCTTTTTCACTGCAATCTGTTTTGTTCCCTCAAATTTCCAGGATTGACATGCCTTTCAGCTTGAAGAGCATCCTGATTGAGGACACCTGTACTTACTTCCAAGTCACTTCCAAGCTGGGCCTGACACTCAAGTGGAACTGGGCTGACACTCTCCTAGTATGAACAGCCAGTTAGTTGTTTTCCTCCTGGTGAACCTCATCAGTGCTGAAAAGCAGGGCTGGATGCAGGCACTGTGTTGATATATGAAATTGTGGGAGGGAGTAATCACTCTATCCATAAGCTGATAGACAAATACCAAGCTAGGTAATAGTTTAATGGGGCAGGGAGCACAACCCCATGGCATTTCCAGCTAATTTTATGTGACAAAACCTGATGTAACACATCTGCAGTTAGTTCCCTGCTCCGTGGGGCACCAGCAGCAACACAGCCCTCCAGCTCTGACTTGCTACTCTGTCTTGTGCACATCTTGTGTGGGAAACTAATCTGTGGGACCAATTCAGATCTTGGCCTCTTTCATTCCAGAGCCATGCTATGTGGCAATTCTCCTCTAAACATCTAACCTGCAATATTCTCTTCTGCAACAGTGCATTTACACTTTTCTGTGTGAACACTTATTGTTCACAATCAGGACTGAGATTAACTAAATGGAGGTTGTGTGTCACGTTTTGCCATTCAGAGAGGTAGAGAGAGGGTAAAAGGTGAATAGAGAGAAAAAATATAAGAAAGTAATGAAGTGATATTGAAATTCTGATTTATTTGCTTCCCCCCTTCCTGTGTACTAATTAATACCTAAAGTGTTAAAGGCAGTACCTTTACATTACTCTAGAGTGGACACAACCATAGGAAAAGCACTGCCTTTCTTTGGTGGACCTGAGTGGCACCACTACTGTCCCCCAGGCATGTAGGAGTGACAAGGTGCAATAGTCTAGCAAGGCAATAGTGTGCTAACCTGGCTACTTATTTCCACTAAGTATGGGCAAAACAAAATAATGCTGGGCAGACCCACCCCTAGAAGTGCTATAAAATTTTCCATTCACCCTACAGACTAGAAAATCTATTAGTTATGGTTAAAAGTTAACCAGAAGCTGCTTCTTTATAGCATCCAGCATTAGAGCACAGTTATCTGACCTGCCCAGAGAGGAGCTGTGCTACCCTGCAAGATGTACCAAATGTCTATATACCAGTGTCTCTATACTGGGAGACACCCATCCAGGGATTAATCCAGTATTCAACAGTTTCAGTTACCTCTTTAGTGGGTAGGACTGACAATTGCTGGAGGACTATCTTCCCATTTGAATTCAATCTGTCTGCAGAGAAGTTTTATGAGAGATTTGGAGAAAAGGATACTGCTACAAAATAGGAATGAGCACTTCTACCACTGCTTTTCTGTTGTATCACTTTGTAACAACTGCTGCTGATGCGGAGAAAAGCCTTTAAACTCTGTTTCCTCTTTTGTAGCTGGACCTGGAAGAAACATATAAAGAGAAAATATGTGGTCTATGTGGGAACTATGATGGCAATGAGAAGAATGATTTGATTTTGGATGGTAGGTCATAAATACAGCATATTCCACCCAGAACAGATCTCCTTATACATGACATGAAACTTGATATCAGTTTCCTCTGAGCAGGGTTTGAGATTTCTTGACAGGCACATGCACATTTCCATATACACAAGATGTATTCTAAGAGGTTCTGAGATAATTTGAGATTTTCTGCTCTTTTCGTATTTGTGACAATCTCCCACTTGTTTGACCCAAATTAATGGCTTGGCTATCACACAGCAACATTGCCAGAATCCCCACTGACAATAAGATACTTTAAGGAAATGCACAAATGCATTTTCTGTTCTTCCATCTTATTTATTCTATGTGTGATCATTTTTGCCTCTATAATGAAATGAAAGCATCAGAGAAAACACAAAGTATCTTTGAAGAAACTGTGGTGCCATCCACTGACACCTTCAGATATTGCAAATAGCTGAGGCTATAATCCTGCAGCAGGTTGTATGGGTAGGAAAGAAACCTTCATCCTGGGATATCAGCTAAGCCAAAGCTATAGCAGCATCCCTTTATGTAATACATGTATGACTGTTAAACGTGCAAACAGAAAACTCTGTAACATCAAACACACCCATAACAAAGAGAAGTCTTTGGAAATGATGAGAAGCAACAGAAAGGTCAAGAGTCTCATGTGATTTTAAATGCCCATGCTGACAGCTGGCCTCGATACAAGTGTGCCAGATTCCTGATTCTAGCTCAACAGAAGTTATATCAGGGTGTCATCCTCTATAACATGGGTGCTGGTTAAATGTGGGCATTTCATGGAGTGCATGCTGCCGTTGAGCCCAAAGAGTAAGTGCATTTTTATAGCCTATTAACTGATCTAAAGAATTTCTGGAAGTTACTGAAATGCATCTGGGGATTTTTGCAGGGTATAAAATGCATCCGAGACAGTTTGGGAACTTCCACAAAGTAGAGGATCCATCACAAAAGTGTACTGATGTTAGCCCAGATGACCACACTGGAAGACATCCCAGGAGGAAAGACAATAGATGCAGCATATATGTAAGTGTGTTGGGACCAAGAAGTACAAGCCCTCCCGACCCACAGTGTTGAAGAGACTATTAAACAAGTCTTAATAACATGACATGTACTAAACTGAATTTTTCACAACTCTACACATGAATTTGAGCAAAACGATGATCTTATAGCTGAAAGAATATCCTATTATGGTGTTAAAGAAATAGATAGTGGGAAAATACCTAATTGAAGGACAGCCTCCAGTCCAAGGCAAAGGACCTTGTGGCGGAAAGTTAGACTGGATAATCTCCTGAGATCCCTTTCACCTCAATTATTCTGTGACCCTGGAATTGTGTCATCAAAACTTGGGGTGTATATTCAAAAATCTAAAAGGGGGTAAAATGTCAAGTATTGCTTTTCTTTCCCTTCTTTTCTTTTCTTTCTTTCTTTCTTCTTCTTCTCCTTCTTTTTTTTTTTTTT
This sequence comes from Vireo altiloquus, assembly GCA_013396875.1. Taxonomy (NCBI): domain Eukaryota; kingdom Metazoa; phylum Chordata; class Aves; order Passeriformes; family Vireonidae; genus Vireo; species Vireo altiloquus. Next base: position 34,105 of record VZRF01001479.1, read on the forward strand.
TTTTAAACAGAAAAAACAATGCAAGAAACTTATGTCCCGTTTTGGAAACTGTCCCAGAGTGGTTCCCTTTGATGACTACATAGAGACCTGTGCTGAGGATATGTGCCACTGTGCAGTTAATTCTTCTCACTCTGATTTGGTTTCCAGCTGCATATGCAGCACTTTAAACCAGTATTCTCGAGATTGTGTCCTGAGGAAGGGAGACCCTGGGGAATGGAGGACCAAAGAACTCTGCTGTAAGTAGCTGCTGCTCTGGAGATTTCTTTCAGGTTAGACATTTATACAAGTATTCTGATCCCAGCCGAGCAAAGCTAAGAGCTCTGGTAACTACCTTGAATCAATCTGTGAAAGTACTTTGACAGAAACATTGTTAATGTAAAAGCTTCTACAAATTTAACTTGATTTTGCTCCTTAATTCAGAACTATACCTTGATATTGCCCACCTCCTTCTAACAACTAAGTTTTCTCCCCTTCTTTTTTTTTTTTTTTAAATTTACCATATGCAGTTAACTCATAAAGAGCCTTGTTTCAGCGTGATGACAACTAGACAGAAGTAGTTACTGAGAAGCGCAATATGTTTGTACTGACATTACCCTGTTTTTTCATACTCAGTAGTCCAGTAACTGAGCAGGAAATCTCTGCAAATCCAGGGGGAAGGCTACAGGTAGTACACTAAAACTGCTGGTGTGGATTGGGATAGCAAATTAATGCCAGAAGGACTGAGGCTTCAGGCAAAAATAAACTGTTATGACTCCCTAAATGATTCCGGTGTTCTTTGCTTGTATTATGATTTCAGCCTTGAGCTAGTAATGTGAAATAGCTCATATTTCCTGGCAGCACAGTTTTGTCCAAAAGATAAAGTAAAAGTGGCCATAAAAAGTTCCTTTAAGAGGTTAAACAAACATGACATATCTGTATAGAAGGTCTTGCAAACAAGATATGGAGGAAAGGAGGAAGAAGGAGTTGGGTAGTGACACAACAATTTGAGAAATCTTATAAATACATTGTTAACATACTCCATTTTGGTTTGGTCTTGCAGATCAGGAATGCCCAAACAACATGGAGTACATGGAATGTGGAAACTCCTGTGCTGACACATGTGCAGATCCAGAAAGGAGCAAGATTTGTAAAGGCCCATGTACAGATGGCTGTTTCTGTCCTCCTGGTAAGGCAGCTCACTTCTGCCCATGATCTTACACGTCAAGGGACAAAAAGGAAAGTTGTTCCCTTTCTTTACCATTTCACACAAAAAATAAACTTCTAGCATAATTTAACAATGTTCTTCTTGGAAGAGCCATATCTCTAAAGATTCAAAATCCTGACACTGGAGCAGGAGAGGGAAAGACTTCTAAGTACTAGACAGGAAAAAAATGGTGCAGATGTGGAAAGACAAGAGGTGTTCTCTAGACAGTAAAAATGCAGGTGAAGATGTCTGGTGAGATGCCTCCTTGCTATGAGAATAAATCTTGGTGTAGCTTAAGTGACACAAAACAAATGCATTTCCAGGTATGTGCATGTGTAAATTTGCACATGAAATAGTCTAAGGTGAGATTCTGATTTCTGCTAGATTCACTATTAGAAAAGGATGGAAACTGGCTCACACCCTTGCAATCTGGCACTTGATAATCCTGCTCACAGTGAAAAATGTCATAACAAGAAATGATGAGTTTTACATTGCTTTCATTTGAACTCTTAAGAAATATTTCCCATCCATTAACATCTGAAAGGGCTTGGTGTGGTGTTTTCCTTTAGAAATATCTCATTCATTTTAAGAAATGCTGAATACTCCAGAGTTTTTTCCTTACTCTAATCTTCCTTGGTGGTGTTTCCCAGACTCACCAAAGGAATATTAACTAACCAATGTGTCTGAACAGGAACAATCCTTGATGACCTCAGCAGCAAGAAGTGCATCCCCAGAGACAGCTGCCCCTGTACATTTCAAGGCAAAGTCTACTCATCTGGAGGAACTTATTCCACTCCCTGCCAGAACTGGTACTGTTGTGGTCTTGATTGCACTAACAAGGCAGAAGCACTTATTTCAAAACATTGATGAGTTGCATTCTGTACTTTCCTCTTTTTTTTTTTTTTTTTTTAATATTTTCCTGACATTTTCTTAAATAACTATTCAAAACCTTGCTCTGAATTTCAAGTGAAGGAAAACTTAGAGGTATTCCTCAACCACACATAGTTATTACCCACCCTCACTTGAAACTGCTTCTGAAAACTGAGTTCAACATTTCAGAATGTAGAAAAACGAGACTCTTCAGTGATTAATTCAGAGAGTTTGGCCACTAGACTGAGGTGAGAAGTCACACCATGTTAGTAAGTGGCATTTCCAACAACATCTGGATCTCCACAAGGCTGTTTAAAGGTCAGATCTCAGAAGTCCTGTTTCTTGAGAATGATTTGATTTAGAAAAAAACCTCGTGATAAGACCTTAGGTATATTACTCTCAAAACAGTTTTATTTCTTACTTTGTATGTGTTATCTGAGCTCCTGTGACACAACATTATTTTTTGACCATCACTTAAAGCTTTACTATAGGGAGGAATGAAATGTGGTATGGTGCATGGCCAAACATTCTGCAAACCCCTGTGGATCCTGCATTTTGAGGAAATGCTCCTTAAATCCCAGAAATTTTGAGTAATTGAACTTAATAGGCTGTGGGTGGTTCCCATCTTGCCACATCCTCACTTACTCCTCTGGAAGCCCAAGCCTACATAGCTGAGCTGTTTTCTTCTTGTGTGCACAGGTGTATATAATTGCTCATTATATATATATATATAAAATANGGTCCTCCACAATTAGCTGCTGAACAGTTGCATCAACAGCACAAGATGTCGCAAGATCCTGCTTGAAGGGGTTCTTTCTTTCTTTAAAAAGTCAAGTAAACAATTTAGGCCCTGAAAACCATTTCTTGCTTTCCCATCCCAGTGTGTCTCTGAGGGAGCCAGCTCGAAGCCCAGTGCAGTTAACTTTCTCACTCAGAGGAATTCAACCCTCACACTTTAAAGGGTCTAATATAAAGGCTTCCACCCACAGGGTTTTAATAAAAAGCCAAGATAAAGAGTTAAAGACAAAGAGGCTGCATCTCTGCAGATTGAAATGATGTATCACCTTTTCTCCCTTGAGCCTGTGTTCATTCTAACTGCTGCTTTTTGGGTTTTGCACAGTACTTGCAAAGGAGGCCACTGGAGCTGTATCTCTCTGCCCTGCTCTGGAAGTTGCCACATAGATGGAGGATTCCATATAACAACATTTGATAATAAGAGATTCAATTTTCATGGCAACTGTCATTATGTCTTAGCTAAGGTATGAGAAATTTCTCTTTTCACTCCTAAATCTTCTGGTGTTAAACTGTGCTGGAGCTTTATATGACTTAATCTAATTAAATGGCACCAATTCAGCAAAGCACTTCAACACATGCTCAGTCTTAAACCCCATAAATTTTTGAATTTCCAATGGATTGCAAGTCAATTGCTGATGCTTAGCTTCCAAGTTTTGCAGCTTCAACATAGTTGTACTTTTTTTTTTATTAAATAATTTTCTTAATGGATGTATTAGTGTTGATTCAAGCATTTCTTCTGAAGTTTTCTTCATGTGTGACTGTCAGAAGGAAGTAGATGAGCCAAAGTTTCTGCAAAAAAAATGGAATTCTCTGTGAATGCCTGCAAATAAAATCCACACAGGCTGATAGCAAGGAAACAGAGTGCAAAGGAAAATTAGTGAAAATTATTGATTTTGGCAATGAAATTAACGGTTTGCAGTTAAGAGATCAAATACCCCAGTTCTTTCATTACTCCATCTTAGCCTTTCAGTGACACCTTTTCCTCTTCTAGCTCTCATCCTGTAACATGCTAACAATCTCTGCCCATACTTTTTCCATGTCTTCTCAGAACACTGATGACACAGTTGTGGTGATTGGGGAGATCATTCAGTGTGGGACTTCAAGGACAATGACTTGTCTAAAGAATGTATTGGTCACACTAGGAAAAACTGTGAGTAACTGACTTTAATTAGTGATACGTAGTAGGGCACTTTTATTTTCCCTACATTCCTGTATGGTGTCTGGACATCGAGTCACATTGACCCCAGAGGTGATGAGGTTCTGAAGACACTACTCCTTAAGGCCTAATGAAGCTTGTCAGGTTGTCTGTCTCATGTTGTATGCATTCAATACTGTGGGCTTTTTTCCTTTTCCCTGCAGACTATAAAAATATGTTCCTGTGGAAATATCTACATGAACAATTTCATTGTGAAGCTGCCTGTAAGCAAAGGTAAATGCCCTTCTTCACACCTTCCACAGTGCAGCCTACATCTATTTGCAGGGGGATTTCCTCTCCTTTCTCTGAAAAGAACATGACCCTACTCAATGTCAGCTGGAGAGTAGGTCAGAGATTCCTTGGGAATCCCTGTGTTACTGAATGCACTGGCAAATGGAAGTTCCTGTTTACTCAGCTTCACAAAGATTTGCAAGTGCATACATAATTTCTTCTTTTTCTTCTTTAGATGGCATCACCATCTTCAGACAATCAACATTTTTCATCAAAATCTTGAGCTCAGCTGGAGTGCAGATTCGAGTGCAAATGAAACCTGTAATGCAGCTCTCCATAACAGTCGATCATTCTTTTCAGAATCGCACATCTGGTAGGACACATAAGACTAAACCCTGCAAAGTGCAGGAGAAAATCTCTGGGATGTTTAGTGTGTGCAGATCTTTTAGACTCCTGTTTAAACAGGCCTTCATCAGAGATTTGTGAAATGCAGACTATGTTCTTCATTTTCTCACCAATCTCCTGTTTACGCCATTTAAGATTTTTGTGCTTCTGTTTCCTATCTGCACAATGGAATTACTCTCTGTCTCTCTGACCCATTTTTGGGGTGGTTTTTTTCCATTTCCTTTGTTTTTAAGCCTTTGGGGAAGATATTTTCTGTCTGCCAGTGTTTACCGAAGCACATTTAAGCAGTTCCAATCCCTGTGCTATCACTATGTGCTACTGTAATGCAGAAAAATAATAATTACACTCTAAACACAGGGTTCTATCTGATTTGTGGGAACATCAGGAAGTCTCTGAAGGAAAATGGGTTTCTCTCAGGCAAGGCCCATTAGAGATCTAAGAGTGTTCATCTAGAAGCCATTTCTTTTTTCATGTATCTAGCATTTCTTCTTTTTTTTTGTCTTTGTTTTTTTTTGCCTCCTACACAAGGTCTTTGTGGCAATTTCAATAACATCCAGACTGATGACTTCAGAACAGTCACTGGAGCAGTGGAAGATTCAGCTTCTGCTTTTGGCAACTCATGGAAAACTAGAGCCAGCTGTTTTGATGTTGAGGACAGCTTTGAAGATCCTTGTTCAAACAGTGTGGATAAAGGTACCAGGCTTTTCATCCCTAGTTTATCAGTGCAAAATAATTTTCACATGATGGATAATAAAAAAAAGCCTTAGAAATCTCATAAACATCAAAACCCTCTGCCTTAGAGGCTGTTACTAGAGAGAAAACATGGTGTTTTGAAGGTCTTTAAGAGGATAGCTTTGCTTTCATAACAAAAAAGACAGCACTACTGGAGAAAGAGCCAACACATCCACTGATAGCTTGAAAAGCACACACCGCATCAATTAGAGAAATTTAAGGCAGAGCATACATGGTTGCCAATATTTGGGCAAGTTCTTCACGCAGTCTAGGTTGTTACAGCTGTAAGTACAGCTGAAGTCCAGAGGAAGAAGTTATCATCAGTGCTGAGTTAAGCAAGCATTGCACTATACTAGGTGTCCTGTCTGATTTCTCCCTTTGACGGGATTTGGATATATATATAGGATTTGGACTGACCTCTCCTAGGTACAGCCACATGTAATTAAAGCTGCAGCTCATAGCCACACAGCTCACTGATTATTACATGCTTGATATTACTGCTTGACTATAAGGAATTACCTGGCTGTAAAAAAATTTACCTGGCTGTTAAAGGGAAGTTTGATGAAAAACAATGAAAACAGGGGAGGTTTTGTATACGTTCTGCAAATCCAGCTGCAGTAATAATGTTAATACTTGAAAGGTGAAACCTTTCTTCTAGGAAGATGGCTGGTCCGTCCAACTATGCTTATTCCTTTAAGATGTTAATGACCTGTATTTCAATCCAGCATTATCTAAACACTTCAGCACATTCTAGTTCAATGTGATATCTGATAAGAATATTGATTCAGATAGTAATGTGGTTTAAGTGACTATGGACAACGATATTTTTTCTCACTTCAGAAAAATTTGCCCAGCACTGGTGTGCTCTTCTGTCCAACACAAGTAATGTGTTTGCTGCCTGCCATTCTGTTGTAGACCCTTCTGTGTACATCAAGGTAAGGCACTGGTCCAAATGGGTGGTTTAGTCTAGTCCAGAGACTGATCATGAAGGTGGTCTGGCCTAGGGAAGTGAAATAGGTTACAGTAGTGACTGTTCACAAAGAAATTCACTGATACTGATTAGAAAAATTATAAAATGAGAGTTTGTGCAAGATGGGCCTTTTTGGCTACAACCCTGTAAATAATTGACTGTCATCACTAGCATCTGTTTCATGACCCAGAAGGAAAATTTAAAAAATCAGTTCAAGATTTCAAAGTTTCAAAGAGTGAAAATTGTTCAGTCTTTGACAAGCAGAATCAGTGTTTCTGTGCCAAACTGAACTGAGAATTTTACCAGACCCATGGATTCCCTCTGACTTGATCCAAAGTTCACATCTAGGGAGAGACTATGTATTTACATTGTTTATATCTCATTTATTACCGTGGAATCATGTTAGTCTCCCTGTGTTTTGAATGCCTGAAGCTGCCCATATGCTCTCTTGGTGTACAGCTCTATAATTCTCTAAGGAAGCTGGCTGAGCTCGAGAGTTGCCACATTTATGGGGATGGTAAAGAAGTTCCTGCAAAAACACAGAAAGTTCATTCAGTGTGTGTGTGTATGTTTTACAACTTACTGAGAAAATACCTGAGCCTGAAATTTTGCCTAGAATCTAATATGTCTTCAGGTACCTTTACAAATATGGCTTATCTGTTACCTCTTCCAGAGGAAAATATATATACTTGAGAATTCATGTAAACTATAAATAAAATAGGATTTTGCAATTTTCAGTTAAGGAAAAGCAATAACCACTTTCTTATGTGTGTTACTCCTGCTGATCTCATCAGATTTTAAAGTCTGGTTCATAAAAGCCTTTTCCACAACATTAATAATGGCAGGATAAGTCACTGTCTATCCAATATGATCCTGCTGCTCTAGAGTTACTGGCTGTATCTGTGTTCTTTTGTACAGCCCACACAGTTAAAAGAACTGAAGCTTTAAATTCCAGCTATACTTACATAACTAGTTGTTAAAATGTCATTACATATGACTGACTCTATAAACCATCTTCTGTCATGCACCTGTCATGTAATTGGGTGTATCTTATTTGCTGACTAGATAGATATACAAGTGCCAGTTGTCACTGTGCAACATTTTCAGATTATCTATTTTGACAGGTCCTAGATTGTACATCCTCTGGGACGCTGGTATAGACATTTCTTAGCGTTTTAATGAACTATAGGTGCCCTCATCTTTCCTATTATTCATCTATTAATGAGTGCTTGACATACTATCACTGCAGTTTCTGTAATTGATTTACTAGTTCTCACATTTGTGTAGTATTTATTAGCATAAGTTTTCTGTTAGAGATATTTTCATTGGTAATGATACCTTTTTAAAAAGATTTTTGAATTGCTACATGTTTTCCTGTTTCTTCTGTGAGCTGGACATAATAATATCCACGTCCTTTTCTGTCCTTCAGAAATGCATGTATGACACCTGTAATGCTGAGAAGAGTGAAGTTGCACTGTGCAGTGTTCTCTCCACTTACTCCAGAGACTGTGCTTCAGCAGGCGTGTCCCTGCAGGGCTGGAGGCAGGGTGTCTGTGGTATGTGAACTGAAATTCCTTGGGCAGGAATATGGGGGAACAGCTTTAGGATAGCCCTGTTTGTGGCAGTCAGTGTCTTTTGTCTTCAGTCATCAAGTTAGAGAGTCTTTGAAAAAGAAAAATAAGCATTTGTTCTATAAAATTCTTCATCCTGCCAAAATCAGTTCATGGTTGCTTCATGCTCTTACAATGCATGTTCCTTCCGTAAAATCTTAAGTGAATTCAGTACTCAGATAAGCAAAATAGTACAAGGCATATTAGTCAAATCAAAACAGAAATTGGGTTAGTTTTATTTTAGGCTTAGTTAACAATTAGCTTACTTTTGAACACATGGGCTTCCCCATGTATTTTAATTTCAATATCTTTTTTGCAGTACATTCAGTCCTCTTGTCTCAGACAATACAAATGACATCACTCTCATTGACTGCATTTTTGCGTGTTACAGTAAAGTAGTAATGTATTTTAATAACTATATTTTGGTGATATCTGAGAATGTGAAAATCTTTAAAGACATTTTCAGCTCGTGATTATCTATAAAAAGATCAGAAGTTTCTTGGACATACACATTGTCACCAACTCCTGAGTTCAGGGTCCACATATGTATGTATTTTCCTTTGGCACTGCCAGAATTTATTACAAGGTGTAAGACCTGAGAATAAAACTCACTATCCTGGATTCGGAATTTTGCTTCAACATTTCCAGTTTGTCATTGATGGTCAGATAGTTCGAGAGATTTGCCAGTATCAACATGAAAATAGATGTATGGGTTTCTTGACTAATAGCACATCTGTGTGGAAAACAAAACAGTGATTACTTTTTTGGAGCTTGATACAGCTATGATCTATTTAATTGCCTGACTTAGGGGCCAGCTGGGTAACTTAATAGAGGCAAACAACATAACCAGTATGATACATTGTCAAAGGCATTTAAGACTGTGATAAGAACAATTTCACAAACCTATGCTGAAATAATTCAAAGGAACACAGTATAGTCCACAGTAAATTGTCCTAGAACCCTGCAGACTTAGGCGCTAGACACAGCCACTGTTAACTGAAAGCTTTGTTCCCAACATAGAATTACTGACATTTTTTATGGCAAATCACTACTGGTTCACAGCGTGGGTTTGGCTGAAATGTGTGTTCTTAAGGCACAGTAGGTAATATTGACTCAAATAGTGCAGTAACCTTGAGAAAAAATGCTAATGGCTTAATCATTGTAGGCCTTTTTTAAGAAGAAATAATCTTTTGGGAACACGACTGTGATAAGAGTGAAGGTTGCACTGTTCATGAGTGAAAGAATAAATGGGCCAAAATGTTCACTCTGTGTTCTGTTAGACTGCGGGGGTTGGAAAAACTGTTCCAGCTCCTGAAGCTGCATCCACTCTGCCAAGCTGCAGGCAGCATCCAAGGCAGGTTGTATCCTAAGGGGATGTCTGCACTGCAGTCAGCAGAGTGTATGAAGCGAGCAAACCCTGCTAGCTAACTGTGCATGCCTGTTACACACTCTTTAGCAGAAGCATGAATCACTACTGGAGTTGCTGGTTGCCCAGCAGATCACTGGGGTGAGCAGTGTTTCCTAAGTCATGGCACTGCTTTTCCAATGCTTCCTGTGCAGGCTAGCTTGAAGGTATCCTTGGTATGCTTGTGTTCTCTGCACTCATGCCTCCGGTTGTGATTTGTCATCTTAGATGTGTGTCACTCCTGTGACCATGAGTACTATAATCAAATAACCTTTCTCTTACCTGGTCTCGCTTTAACCAAAAGTGATCTTCTTCCTCTATGAAAATTTAAAGGGAGAAAGACACATTATTTTGTGGTATTAATAGCTAACAATTGAGACAGATGTAAATTCATATTCAACATCTCTATTAATCTTTTTTATTTGGCCTATTTTGACTTACAAATTCCACTTGCTGCATCTTCAAAGAATGCCTATAAAGCAGGAGAGTATGGCTTGCCTGACTTACCCATGGGATATTGTATTTGCTCCAGCTAGGACCAGAAAACTAACTGGTTTATGGTGGCACAGGTGCTGGTTTTGAATGTGTACAGAAGCCCAGCACACTAACTAATCTAAGAAAGTGTGCCATGGTCATGGACTGGAAAACCATACAGAGCTTTATTTAAGCATGGAACCTATTCCTGATCAGTTCTTAGGATTGCTGCAAAGCTGATTAGCACAGGCCCTGATCAGCTCCCGTGTACCTTCTAGTGTATTTGGGAGTATCTGAAAAACAGCTGTGGGGTTAAATCTACAGAATTGGAAAGAGGCCCAAGATTATTAGATCTTAAGTTCTCACTGATTTCAAAGGAATCTGGATGCCAGACTTCCTTGAAAAATGCAGCCTTAATGTGGGTGATGTTTCCTGACAAAATTTGATGTCATCCCTATGGATCAGTACTGCAGATTTTATGACACAGCTTTGGTGGTGGTGTATACTGTCAGCCTATGAAAATTAACCAGCTTTCTACGTACTACAGGGTTAGTTGAGCTCTTTAGATTTTGGTATTTACCTGTTTGGTTCACCCAGAGATCTTAGAAACTGTTGTTTGTCATTTCCCCAGAGGATGACAACAAGAGTTTTCCTTAAGACAGGAAAAGTCTCTCTCCTTTCTGTGAGATCCAAAACACCCATTCTTTGGTAGCATCAAATGATTGACAGAGGTCCTTGTCACTGCCATTTAATGTCAAAATTTGTCTCTTACAAAATATGGTCATTTCTTAAGTTATTCCCAACCAAAGAAATCATTAGTAAAGGTCAGAAAATAAAATTTTAAAAAGTCAGAAGTTATTGTTTCAGTTCTTGGTGTAAGATAGAAATGCAAATTGTGGAAATTACAAAAAGATACAATGCTGAATATTTCAGTATTCAGTGTCCTATGGTTTAGGCTATGCAAGTAGATTCCCCCAGAACCCTGGGAGACAAGGTCTGGTAGTTTGTAAAAGCACGTTTATGGCTACCAGTGTGCAGAAAGGCATACTGAAGTCATGAGAGATGATTGCACAAAGAAGGCCATACATCCCTTTTATTTCTCTTGCAAAGATCCCTCTGAGGAGTGTCCTGAGACTATGGTTTATAACTATAGTGTGAAGTACTGTAACCAGTCTTGCCGCTCGCTGGACGAACCTGACCCGCTGTGCAAGGTCCAGATCGCGCCCATGGAAGGCTGTGCTTGCCCTGAAGGCACCTACCTGAACGATGAGGAGGAATGTGTAGCTCCAGATGACTGTCCCTGCTACTACAAAGGCAAGATTGTTCAGCCTGGCAACTCCTTCCAAGAGGACAAGCTCATGTGGTGAGTTGCTCTGATGGTGCAAAGGCTGCTCTGTGCCTGGGGATATCAGGGCTTACAGGGGAAGTTTCTGCCCCAGTCCATGAATGGCATCATTTTTCAGTTAGGAATAATGAAAAATTTCTCCTAGATTGTATCTTCCCCTGGCAGGAAGTGCAGCCACAGCAAAGGTTAAGATCCTATATTCCTGCTAGCAAACAAGAACCTGAAAACAGGTTAAGTAGAACAATATTTGTAATCAATCTCTTTGCAAAGATCATTGTTGTGTAAAAAAAAAAATCCATAAACAGTGGGAGCAAGTTTTCTAGAAGATAGAAGGCTTGGAGGAGTTTCAGGCTTTGAAATGAAAAAGGAAAGTAAAAACCACCACACCATCCTGCAGACTATTTAAAAAATAAAAATGGTCCAGGAAAAAAACACCCAAATGTCAGTGGTTTTTTTTTTAAAGAGAGAGAGAAAAATTTTGGGGGAAGTACTAAAAATAACATAATTAACTTGCATTTGCAGTGAAAACCAATTGTCCTTATTCACATTTTTAACTAGCTTAGGGCAGCAATGCAAACTGCTACCAGGGGAAGGCTATTTTATTATCTTTAGGTGTTTGTATATTCTCTGTCTTCCAGCTGAGGATTCTAGACTATTTTTTAATCACATATTCATCTAGTAATTTAAGAGATCTCTTATTTAAGACCGTATTATTCTTATCTCATGGAGTGGAAGATGGATGCTTAGGAAAAACTTGATTTAGAGAAAACACACAATAAACCAGTGGCAGATGAGGAAGAATATTTAAGAGCTGGGTCTTTTAATCTTCCTTCTGGGTATGATAATTCATGTCTGTGAAACTGATAGCTGTACCAAATATTCATTTTGATAGGAATTTGTTATTCATGTGACAAGTGAAGCTTTGCAGTGCCTTTCTCTCTAGTGAGGGAGAAAAGTGCAAAGAGCTGATGTGTTTTGTTTTATGGAATCTCTTTAGCAAATGCATTCAAGGAAGATTAGACTGCATTGGAGAAACTGTCTTGGTAAAAGGTGAGATTTTGTTAAATAATGGCATTATGGTGTCAGCCAGTATTTATAATGTTTTTCTGTGTTATCTCTCACTTTCTGTAACATTTTAGTATTCTGCACATTTTTTCATTCTCCCTGAAATGTGTTAGTTATTGATAACATTTGTCTTTGTAAAATGTCACCAGACTTACTAGACTCTTTAGAAGATGAGGATATTTCCCAAAATTTAGAAGTTATCTGCCTTCTTCTCTCTGCACCGTTATTGGGTAGAAGCAAAACTATGAGAAACTTTAAATGATAGACACCTGCTGCCCTCTGAAATCCTCTGGCTGGTTTTACAATTGTTGATGGCATCCTTATTGCTCTCTCTAAATTACCTTCCCGAAATATTTTCTCCTGCTGCAGATTGCCCAGCTCCTATGTATTACTTCAACTGCAGCTCTGCAGGTCCTGGAGCAACTGGATCAGAGTGTCAGAAAAGCTGCAAGACACAGGACATGCACTGTGTAAGGAATTCACCTCCCAGCAGGGGCACAGGACAGCAGGGCTGGCCATGTAGGATTGCCCTCATCAAGCACTGATAGGAACATGCTATGCTGGGCACACACCAACTCCTTCACTGATAACACAGCAGCTGTAGCTAACACTGTACCTGTCATATTTGTAGCATGATTGCCACTAGCTTGCAATTAAGGAGTTTTTAAAAAAATCCAAAACTTTGGCATCCAGAGTAGCACACAACTCTGCTGGTTCCCTGTTCTTTCTGTGCACTAAAAACTTGTCTTCTCCTGTATCTTCAAATATACAGTATGTCACAGAATGTGCTTCTGGCTGCATGTGTCCTGATGGATTGGTATTGGATGGCAGTGGAGGATGTATTCCCAAAGATCAATGCCCATGTGTCCATGGAGGACACTTTTATAAGCCTGGGGAAACCATCAAAGTGGACTGCAACACATGGTACGTTATCCCAGGGGGGCTTGTTTTATTACAAAGTTAAAATTATCAGTCCATAATGCACCCATGGGGCAGGCTGTGCTTTGAAACCTTCCTCTTCATTATGAGAGCCATTGGGCTGCTAGTAAAAATAAATGGGGAAGTCACCATTCTGCAGAACTTGGGGAGAACAAGCACTAATACCTTCTGTCAAACAATTTCCATCCTTTTCTGCTTTCCCACCACCTTCAGAAACACCAGCCTTACCCTGGTTGGTCTATGGTTATTCATTCAAATAAGGGGAAATTGAGTCTGTGTCTGTTGGGCAAAGCTGAACCCTGGAAAATTATTGAATTTAGTCAAAGAGGAGGAATTGCAGTGGTCCTCCCTTGAGACTTGCAGTGCTTCCAGATGTGTTGTTCTCAAGATAAATTAATACTCTTGTTGCTCCAATTTCTGGTATAATGCTGCCATAGATTTCGCTGTTATTACTGATCATGGTAGGTAAAATGCTTTGAATCTTTATCCATTATTTACCAAGGATGAGACTGTATAGTTCTACCAAATGGATGCACAGAAAATAAGAGCTAGAAACCCTGGTCTAACCACCATTGGTACAGGCAATCAACATGCGAAGTCAAAACCTGATAAGCAGTTTTTGCTATCACAGAGTCATTAAGAAGTTTATTGCAGTGAGAGCTTACTTTTCTTATGAGAAGAGGACACACATGGGAAAGAAAATGCAGTCTCTGTGTCAGGGCTATAATGACCAAAATTTTCTGTCTACAGTCCTCTTGAACTAGACATAAGATTTGTCAAGGTGTGGTGGGTTGACTTTGGCTGGATATTAGGTGATCACCCAGCTGTTCTATCACTACTCCCCTCAGCAGGACAAGGTTGGGGACAAAATAAGATGGAAAAAACTCACAGGCCAAAATAAAGCTGGTTTAATAAAGCAAAAGCAAAGGTTGTGTGCAGATGCAAAGGAAAACAAAATATTTATCCCCTACTTGCCATCAGCAGGTGATGTCCAGCCCACTTTCCAAGGAGTAGAGCTTCAGAAAACAAACATAACAGATGCGAATCTGTTCCCACCCCAGCCACACCTCATTCTCTTAGCTTTTATTGCTGAGCAGTCATTACATGGAATATCCCTTTGGCCATTTGGGGACAGCTGTCCTGTCTCTGTCCCCTCCCAAAACCTTGTCCACCTCCCAGCCTACTGGTGAGGGGGAGAATGCTGCAGAGACAGCACTGATGCTGTGGGAATGCTGCTCAGCAGTAGTCAAAACTCTGTGGTATCACCAACACCTTTTAGGTGCCAATGCGAAGCACAGCACCATGAGGGCTGCTGAGGGAAAAAATTCTCTCCATCTCAGCCAGACTCAAGGAAAGACAGAGATAATATTTGTTCACTTGACTGTAACAGGACTGCAACATGATCCCTCACAGATTAAAATTCAGAAATGGTTGAAACATTCAGTTCTTCACCTTGAATTTGTCTCCTAAATCCCCACTGTCTACTGCCAGGACTCAATTATTTAAAATATATTTGAAGGAAATAATTGAATAAATGTGTCTGGGTAGTAACCGTGAACTTTCTGGTTGATGTGGCATCTCATGGCATGATCTCAGAACAGCTGAGAGGGCACTGCAAACAACAAACCTTTTAATTATTCTACCTCTCTTTGGGGTTTAGGAAAGCCCATGTTTTATGCAAACATTGTGATTTTTTGCATTTTGCCTCCCAGCACCTGCAACAAAAGGCAGTGGAACTGCACGGACAATCCCTGCAAGGGAACCTGCACAGTGTATGGAAACGGGCATTACATGAGCTTTGATGGGGAGAAGTTTGATTTCCTGGGAGATTGTGACTACATCCTAGCTCAGGTATCAATTTATTTTCACTTACCCATCCATATGCTTTTCACAGCCTACACTGTAGGCTTCAGTCTGGGTAATTAATTTCCTATGCAAAATAGCCAACTCTGATGAGCAGAGCCTGCTCCCCTCCTCTTGTACCTAGAGCTGATACAGTGAGATTTTCCATGTAAAACAAAGCAAATTAGAAGCAACACAAGAGGGCACTGTGTCCATCATTTTCAAGGGAAAGGAACTGGTGAGGTGCGAAAAAGTGTTTTTCTCAGCCACCCAAAACTGACATTACTTTTGTTGTGACAGAAGCACACAGAGGTTAACATGTAAGCCTCATGTATAATAATTGCATGTAATGGGACAGCACTCGGTGAGACATTTTGTCATTCCCAAATTACAGTTGGTTTTGCTAATTTTAATAAAACATATTTTTACCTTTTTGGACTGCTGCTATGACAAGCTCATTTTCCCCCTTAGTTTTGCTTTCTGAAAATCCTGGTCAAGTATGAACTTGCCACCAGGTCATCTTCCACCAGATTTTTCTAAAATTCCTTGTGTTTTTGTGAATAAAGAAGTCAGATCAGAGTGTCATTCATTTAGAGCTCTGGAAAATGCTTATGACTGGTCTAGTTGCCTGACAAGATCTAATAGAATGTTATCTGTTTTTCTAAGGATTTTTGCCCTAATAACATGGATGCTGGCACCTTCCGGATTGTGATTCAGAACAATGCCTGTGGGAAGTCACGCTCCATCTGCTCCCTAAAGATCACATTGATTTTTGAGGTTTGTCTAGAGCTGGTTATTACCAAGGAGCTGTAGTATTGATTTTGTAGTAAATTCTGTATCATCCTTTTATATTCCAGCTCAGTTGTTGCTAAAGAGTACCTGTGGAAGTCAAACAGCTAGCAAGCAAAGGCAGGGAATTTGGGAAAGGTTTAGGTATTTGATGTTAACAGGGATTGAACACTTCTGTGGATGAGGGGAAAGATGCAAGGAGTCAACAGCATTCTATGTATGTGCATTTGTGTGAGTGTGTTTGCATCTGGGACAGTAGGCTCTGTGCATCTGTGACTGTGGCTCACATACCTCGTAGTGAACCAAGACATAGGGTGAAGATGACAGAAAAACAAGACAAAGAACAAGAGGCAGAATGCCAGTGCTGTTGCCCTACATTTTCTATTTGATTTCTTCCCATGCTATGTATCTGTTCCTTTGTAGAGCAGTGAAATAAGGCTCTTGGAAGGAAGAATTCAGGAGATAGCCACTGATCCAGGAGCAGAGAAAAATTACAAAGTGGACCTCAGAGGAGGTTATATCGTAATTGAAACTAAACAAGGGATGAACTTCATGTGGGACCAAAAGACTACTGTTGTTGTTCATGTGGCACCATCTTTCCAGGTAAGTATGGGGCGGACTGGGAGTTATGATTTCAAACTCAGAGTTGTGCATCCAGAACTGGAGTCCCAGAAAAGCAGGGCTTGGAAAAAAGTTTGGTTTAGTGGACAAGAAGAAGCAGCAAGCAGGCCATATTCTGTGTTATATTGCACTGTTCAGTCAGTATGAAACCCTCCAGAATATTTGGGGCTAGAAGTAAAGCCAGACACTTTGCAGTATTGCTAACACATTAGGAGTGTTTTTGTCACTTGAAGTCCAGCTTTTTCTAGGCCATTTTTTAATGTCTTTTTAGAAACTTGCAGCTATTTTACCTTTACAGGTTCTATAGCTTATTTCTGTCAAAGAGTGGGCTGCACTCAAAATAACCAAACCATTTACTGTGCCTACACAAATTACGCAGGGAAAAGTCTGTGGTCTTTGTGGGGACTTTGATGGCCGCTCAAGGAATGACTTCACAACCAGAGGGCAGTCCATGGAGATGAGCATCCAGGAGTTTGGAAACAGCTGGAAAATAACAAGCACCTGCTCAAATATAAACGTGACAGACCTGTGTGCAGATCAGCCTTTCAAGTCTGCCCTGGGACAGAAGCACTGCAGCATCATTAAGAGTAACATCTTTGAAGCCTGTCACAGCAAGGTAATCCTGTTCTCTCATCCTCAATAGTTTCACACTAGATATTTGTTGCTATTTTGCAGCACATTTGCAGCATATTTTTACTATTAAAGGCTACTACACAATGTAGTCCAAAGCTACCTCTCTCAAAACCTCCCTTCACAGCTATCCCAGTTAAATCCTGTTGTCCAGTATTGAGGAAACAGTAGTGCCTGTTTTGAACAACTGAAGTTAAAGAGAATAATAATTTGCCATCAGAAGTAGGAAGATAGGTATCTGAAACGTAGAGATAAGGTAGTCTAGGACTCTTCATATGGTGATCCTTGGGAAGGTCTTTATCTAAAGAGACTAATTATTTGGTTTATTTTGGTCACAAATTTTAATTAATTTAAACTGAAACAAAGCTACTCTTCTTAATTAGAATGTCTATACAAAGCTTCAGTGCACTTTAATAAACAATTTAATGAACAAACTTGGCTTAATTTCCTTGATTAGTTTATGTTGGCAATGGTTAAAACACAAGAGACATGAAATTCAGTGGAAAAAGGATTTCCTTTTATACTCACTTAACCACTGTCTCTCAGCTGCAGGGAACATGCTGTGTAGTTGTGCTAAGCCCAAACAAAGTAGTTCAGTCACTGGGAAGACATTTTGAGCCTAAGTGGCAGCATTACACGTATGAGAATGGGAAGATTTAGAGTCCAATTCTACCAGGCAGGTGAAAATAGAAAAACTACCTGTTGTAAAATATCACAGCTCCTTCATGACAATCCCAGTCTGTCACAAACTGCCAGTCCATGACAGAAGTTCAGAGCCCTTTCCCTCAATAAACCCAGTGCAGCAGACACAGCTGTGGTGACAGAGCTGTCGGTGTTTTGACAGGTGAACCCAATTCCATATTATGAATCTTGTGTGTCTGACTTCTGTGGCTGTGACAGTGTGGGAGACTGTGAGTGCTTTTGTACCTCAGTTGCTGCTTATTCGAGGAGCTGCAGCAGAGCTGGTGTCTGTATCAACTGGAGAACCCCTGCCATTTGCCGTGAGTACTGCGCTGAAAATGCACACAGAAAGCTTTTGTGCTCAGGCACACAGGGGATAAAGAAGAGCAGAACACTTACAGTGCTACGCATGTGCGACTAAACAAGCTCTTTTTATCATGTTTATCTTATTAAAATATTCTAAACAAGATTTAAAAATAGTCCCTGCCCAGTGTCTGAGACCTAAATGTTTTTATTCTTCTGTACCAGCTGTGTTCTGCGATTATTACAATCCACCTGACAAACATGAGTGGTTCTATAAACCATGTGGAGCCCCTTGTCTAAGGACCTGCAGGAACCCACAAGGGAAATGTGGGAACTTGCTGTACAGTTTAGAAGGTAATTCTTCCTTGACTTTAAGGCAGTTTATGAGAGTTGCAGCTACTAGTCTGGTTTTAAATTTCTTACACATCAAGGTGATGGAAGGGTTATCCCATCTGTCTCAGAAGCTCATTGACCATGCCTTGCTCATTCCCCATGTGATAGGGCCATTCACAGCACCATTTGCCTGTTGCCGTTAAATACATGGAGAGATAATACACAATTTAATATAAATTTGCAAAGAATAATTATCCATTGACAGGTGGAGCAAGTTAGAACTTTGGGGAGAGAGGTAAAAAGAGGACTTGGAAAAATAATTGGTAGTAAAAAGAACATTCATATTGGAATCACGTTCATTTGGGGATCAAATCTATATTTGGTAGAGGTATTTATGTGTTTTCCTGTATCTATGTAACTCAGGCTAAGAATGCTTTGTTTAATTTTCCAGGCTGTTACCCAGAGTGTAGTCCTGACAAGCCGTATTTTGATGAGGAGAGCAGGGAGTGTGTCTCCCTCCCCAACTGCACTTCATGGTAGGTCAGTTGATGGTGAGAAAGGTAAAATAGGACTAGAAAGGACAAACAAGGAGATGTTTTGTTAGTGTTTTTTATAGGCAGTGGCAACTACCATTAAATCCTTCAGGAGTAGGCTTTTTTTTGTAAAAGTAGCTACAACTGCAGACATTGTTATTCCATATATTAATTCATTTCAATAAAACAATTCTTTTTTTACTCTTTCTCTTCAGCGACCCCAAAGAGAAACTATGTACTGAAGACTCCAAAGGTAATTTTCACCACTCTCACCATGCACTGAGTGATGGCAGGACTGAAACAACCCAACATCATGTTACTGCAAATATATTGGTAATAGGAGTCCAGATAGGTGGTTTAATAGGTGGATGCATAGCAGTGCAGATATAGTTTGATAAGCAAAATGCTACCTTTGACTCCAAGAACTATCTAAAGGATAATCATAGGGAGGAAGGAGAGAGGTATGGTATGTGGAATTCATTTTACCCAGGTAAATACCACTTCTCCACTTTTCCTTGGTAGTCAGTGAAGACAGATAGATACTAGTCTGTAGCAGGCCATTCATGGTATCTCCTTTAATAAATACTTTTAGAACAGGGCAAATTTTGTAGAAGTGCTGTTTCTTGACCAGTAATTTTATAAAATAAGTTAGACAGTTTATTAGATACATGTTTGTGTGCCTAAAGGACACACTTGGCTAAGGCAGAATCACAGTTCATTCCCCTATCTGGGAGAAATCACATCCCAAAATGCAGGATGACACAGTAGACAATACATTTTCAATTTTGCTGATTTTGTTACAGTAATAGATACTTCCTTTGGTTCTTACATGTACAGTCTCCGAAACCTTGAGAGCTTCTCATTCTGAAATTTTGTACTGCTGCATGCTCCTCATTCGTGCATGGAAATAGCTGTGCAGCACCTCCTGAGCCAGTGTTTTGTAACTCAGAAAGGCAGTAATTCCAGTCACATTCCCTGCCCAGAGAGAGTTCTCCTGTGCTCCATGCTGGGTTAGGGCAGTACCAGTTCCCATGCTTTTACCAACCAGTTATTCCTCTATGTAAGATGACTCCAAGAAACACCAGCAACCAGAAAAATCCAGCACACTTTAAATAAATGAGATAGACTCCCAGTGCAGCTTCTCAAGTAGAAACTGAGAAAGGTTTTCAGCCAGGTAATTCATGTTTGATGTTGTGTGAGCTTCAGAAGGGTAAAAGCAAAGTTTGGTTTGCTTTTCATTTGTATTTCTACTGCAAGTGTCCTCTGTTGCCATGGCATTTTCTCTTTTGGTGCCTCAGTTTGCCTTTGCTGCCACAATGGGAAGACTTATACCTTCAATGAAACTGTGTACAGCCACGTGCATGGGACTGAGTGTGGGGAAGCTGTCTGTGGCCCTAATGGACAGATCATTAAAACCCTTACCCCCTGCAGAACTCCATCTACGTCAGCACAAGGTACTAGATTGATAAGTGGCTTAGTGGTGATTTTGTAGAAGTCTATAATCTTAATAAGATTTATCCATCTTGGAAAAAGGATCCTACTGCATGTCTAGGAAAAGAACAGAGTTTGAGACTGCTGAAGTTTCAAAACAGGGGAATCAGAGCTTGTGGGTCTTGTGGTGAGGACCAAAACTGTAATTTTTATAGATTCTTGCTGACCTTACTGTCAGTGAGTTTAAGAAAGATTCAGCCATTTTTCATACAACTTTTACAATAAACTTGAGCATATCACAGTTGATGCTCTGGTGTCATTAGTCTCAATATTTCATACTTCTAAATCTTGTTTTTCTCCTTCTCACTTATAATACACTGTGGTTCTTATTGCATTATTTTCTGCATTGGAATAAGTGAGTCTCATATGAGTCACTGGAATATGAAAATAAAGCTTCCTGTCTTAACTCCTGTTCAAAAGGGATTTTCCAGAGTGAATGGAATGTCAAAAAGCAGAAAATAGGAAGCAAAAAGAGATAAACGAGAGTGGGAAATTTGCCACATGGTTATTAAAAATAAAAATAAGTGGCTAAAAAAATGTATAATCCTGGTAGCAAATTATACAGGGGCAACAAGGAAAAGAAAAAGTATGCTTCTCTGTTCATGTGATTGGAAGAACTAAATACTTGATGGTGAGCCTGTGTGTTTGGTATTTACTGAAAATGTTAACAAGTGGAATAAGTACAGTGGAGTAATACCTAGTAAAGGGAGGATTATTGAAAGTAGACTGTAGGTGGCACAGTAAAATGTCTACATGATCCCTATTTAAATTTTAATGATGTCTCTATTTAAACCAACAGTTTCTTTCAAAGAAAACATTACATATCCAAATGGAGTGCCACTGGAAATCACCTCTCCAAAGTCAGGTGAAGTACTTTAGGACTAGAAATGTTAAATTGGAATGAATAACTGACAGTAGAAGGAGTGTTTATTGTATTCTATATAGAAAAAAAGATAACTCCAAGTGGGAGAGTGTGTGTGTACTATTACAGCACCATGCCGTGTAATGGAGAGAGTGTTTATATATACAGAGGATGGTTTTAGTGTGGACATGTACAGAATGTAGTGAGGGTAAAAAAATTTTTTTTTTTTGGTTGTAGAGAGTGTAAGAGATGTCATAGGGCTTGAAAGTAGAGTAGTGGAAGATTTTAAAACAAATTTATTTGATTTCCTGCAGAACCACATATGCAATATATAACATCTGCACCTCCCTCATCAGAGGTAGCCACTCCCTGCTTCTGCAATGACAATGGACAATTGATACAAATGGGTGAGAAATCATGCAAATTTTTTTTCTGCACCATTGACGTGGAAAGATGTGCTGATAGATGAGAGTGCTTCAGCAAGTGCTCATTCTGCCTGTCACAGTTAGACATTACCAGAAGTTGTTACATCTTTGAACCTTCAGAATTACAACTGTCCCATATACAATAACTTTGTTCTGGTTTGAATACCCCTGGTGTAAGGAAACTTATAGATGTCAGCAGAGCCCTGAATCACAAACGGCTGAACATGAGCTTGTTACTCACATTAATATTCTAAAAGCAGGGGAGGAAAGCCCCTTCTTCATCTATTAGTTGCTCCTGATTCACTTTCCTCCCAGTGTTTGTGAAGACCAGATACACTCAGTGATGTATTCAGTATTGTCTCTTCTTGTACTCATTTTCGATTTCTTCTAATGTTCCTAAGAACAGAATTTCAGATTAGCCCTCAGTCTTTGCCATTTGGATGTATTTCTCTCCAGTTCAGCCCCTGAATTCCAGGAGCTGCAGACAGACAGTTCCCTGAGCATGGCTATTGGGTACAGACCCAGATAGTTAATTGCAGGGCTGAGTATGCAGCTTCTCTGTGATCAGGCCTTGGGCTAACACTTGGGTTTTGCCCTTGCAGGAGAAAATGTTTCTCTGCCAGTGAATGTATCAGGTCGTTGTGCTTACTCTGTCTGCAATAAATCCTGTCAGCTTGAATTAATTTGGGCAGAGTGTAAAACTGGTCACACTGAAACTCTCAAAGTCTGTGATCCACATTCTGAAGCCTGTCCACCAACACCTGCTCCTGGTGTAACAAACCAAGTTCCTGCTCCCACAAGGACTTCTGTGAGCGATTGTCTTGCACTCATCCCTCCCAGAAAGGTGAGAGCCTTTGAAGAAGGTGTGTTTCATCCTTCATCATTCCACCATTCATGCATTGCCTGCAGCCAAGATTTGGTGTTCTCATCTGATGCTGGTAACCAGCACTACAGCTGGACTGTGTAGTAGGTGTGGCTGAATTAGATGATTTAGAAGTATGCCAGAAACCCCCACTGAAAGAATAAGTTGATGATTCTTCTGTTCACCTGAAACACTTAAGTGATTGTATGTGGGCAGAGCTACATAAGCTGAACAAAGACTAGGAAGCCACGTCTGGCAGTGTCCCACCATCAGAAGTGGTCAGGACCTTAATATATATATAAAAAAAACCAGATATCAAGGCTCTGTTGATTCCTATGTGGTTCATATTGCCTGGTTTCCAGAGCCAGATTAGACACCAAATATTGCCATGCTAGACAATTAACTGAACAGAATGTAGTTGCTGTGTGTGATTTTAAACGTTTTATTACATTACTTTATTATTTGCCTCTCTTTTTTTTTTTCTTTTTTTTTTTTTTTTAATCCATCACTAGTTTAATGAAACGTGGAATTTTGGAAACTGCCATACTGCCACTTGCCTGGGAGAAGGAAACAATGTCAAATTGTCTGTCATGACTTGCCCACCTCAGCAAGTGAAACTCTGTGTCAATGGTTTCCCGTTCACAAATCACTCCGATGAAACTGGCTGCTGTGAAGTCTCCGAGTGTCAGTGTAAGTGGCAGGAGAATTCCTGAAATTTATGTTATGTTCAGATGGGCCTCAAAAGAGGTAAGTCTATTAGGTCAACATCTATATTTATATGCTCATATCAATTCAGTAGGATACAATGGAACAGAAATGCCATCTGAAATTTTGGCTGTTAAAGGCAGATGTCCCTGCTAGGGTAATTTTTCTTTATCAAACTGGGTATTTAATCTCTAACTGGAAGTGAGTAAAAAGGTTAAAACCAGCTTTTACTTATGGGAAGCTCAGAAGCCAAACTTGAAGCCTGTCATTCTGTCTTCTAGGTATTTGCAGTGGATGGGGAAATGAGCATTATGTGACTTTTGATGGAGCATATTACCATTTTAAAGAAAACTGCACCTATGTCCTTGTGAAGTCAATTCATCCTGACTCTCACAACTTCTGGATTCACATAGATAACTACTACTGTGCTGCCACTCGTGGAGCAATTTGTTCAATGTCCCTTATCATTTTTTACTCCAACTCTGTTGTTATTCTGACACAAGCAATGGAACATGGAAAAGAAACAAACTTGGTAAAGTATTGTGTTAAAATGAATTCTCAATATTATTTTACTGTAGTTATATTATTGTACTGTCAAATGTCCTGTCACAACAAAGAATTAAGCTTGTAAAATATGAAATGGATAAGAAATGCAATTACTTTGCTTCTTCTCTTTCTTTTTTGCTTTGTGTCAATAAAAATCTGTATATACTAAAAATCTGGGAAATGATCACATAACTGAAAATTGTGTTCATTGTCCTGATATAAGTATCCAAATATAAATTGCAATATATTAAAAAGGAATGTTAGACAACTGCTTAAATGACTGCCTTTGACAGACATCACTTGGTGCACCTAAGATCTGAATTTGTGCTGCTCTGCTTTCCAGTTGCACTAATCATGTACCTTACTCAATGAAAGAGTGTCCATAAAAACCTTTTCTTTCTTTTCTTGTTAGATTTTGTTTGATGATAAGAAAGTTGTCCCAGACATTTCCAAGAATGGTATCAGGATAACCAGTTCTGGCCTTTACACCATAATTGAAATACCTGAATTAGAGGTTTATGTCTCCTACAGTCGACTTGCATTTTACATAAAACTCCCTTTCAGCAAGTTTTATAACAATACCATGGGACTCTGTGGTGAGTGTCCTCATCAGCTGACAAAGATTAATGCACTGAATTTTCCTCCTTCAATCTCTCATTCCCTTGTAAAATCTCTAAATGCTTGTAACTTCACTATTTCTCACAAATGTTAATAAATTTATTTAATGGAAAGACACTGTCAGGAAATGGAGTTTTAAGTCAAATCCTTTCATTCTGTTCACGTCTGTTGGTGGATGGAGAGAATTTTTCTAAGCCCTTCCTTTTGATCATATATACTTCATATAGAAATGCAGGAAATCTGGAGAGTCCTGTGCATCTCAGTTGCTCTGACCACCAGGAGAAATGTGTCAACCAGTATATCAATTCTGGTTTTCATGAGTAGCTGGCAAACTGTTTCTTCAAGCCTTCTCTTCCTAGAAACTATTCTTGTGAACTTACCAGGACCCTCCATGTTGCTCCCTTTGCACAAGGAGGAGAACTTCCCCCCAGCTTTTCTCCAAAAGAAGCTTCATCAGCATCAACTGTCCCTGAACTGTCACTTTTATATTGCTACCAGGTACCTGCACCAACGAGAAGTCTGATGATGCTATGAAGAGGAATGGTGAGGTTGTCAAGTCCTTCAAAGAGATGGCACTAGATTGGAAAGTCCCATATCCTACCAACAGATACTGTAATCCTGGTGTCTCACGACCATCAAAGATTGAATATCATCAGCACTGCGTGCCTTCTAATCTGTGTAAAATCATCTGGTAAGACAACTCCCAAAAGTAAAAATAAGTCCACATGATAATTTCGTGCTTCATTAAATGTCTTGGGTGAACTGATTGAAGGACATGAAGAAAATACAAAGTCTTGCATACCTTGTAAAACTGGGTGCAGTGTGTGTTCTTGAGCTTGGCAGATATTTTTCAGCTGCATCAGCAAAATCAGTCCTCTCTTAATAGTGTCTGCTACTTGGCACTCCCTCTGCCTGTCAGTTCTGGAGAGGCCAAGTGGGAACTAGTTGTAATTTGGTATCTGAAAGCTCTGAATGATATGGAATGCAGTCAGAATATAGTAAGAAAATATGTGTGTCTGTTTTTAAAATAATTTTGTGGTTTAAAGCAATATTTTCAAACATGCTAACATAAAAATGTCGGCATACAGACTTAGAGCTATGAGCTGTGCAGAAGCCTTTGCAGGTAGGAGTCCAACATAATATTGTTTCCTTTCAAAGCATTGTAAAGAATGGCAGGTAAGGCTTATTCTTCATTAAGCTGTGTGGGTTGTGAGAACAATTTGTAGATGTACCTTGAGGCTTTGCCTGGGGCAGGGGGGATGGTTTGGCTCTGAGTTGAATTCTTCCATGGAAGTAGCCCAAGGTTTTTCTCCTTGCTTTGGAAAGGACCCTGACAGAGTGCCACGGCGTGGTCCCTCCCCAGCCCTACTACGAGGCGTGTGTGGCCAGCGGGTGCTCGGAGGAGCATCCCAGCACTGAGTGCCAGAGCATGCAGACCTACGCGGCCCTGTGCGGGCTCCACGGGGTCTGCGTGGACTGGAGGAGGCTGGCGAGCGGGAAGTGTGGTGAGCCTGGGAATGGGAGCGCGGTGAGCCTGGGAGTGGGACTGCAGTGAGCCTGGGAGTGGGAGCGCGGTGAACCTGGGAATGGGACTGCAGTGAGCCTGGGAGTGGGACTGCAGTGAGCCTGGGAATGGGGGCGCAGTGAGCCTGGGAATGGGGGCGCAGTGAGCCTGGGAATGGGAGCGCAGTGAGCCTGGGAATGGGAGCGCAGTGAGCCTGGGAATGGGAGCGCAGTGAGCCTGGGAATGGGATTGCAGTGAGCCTGGGAATGGGAGCGCAGTGAGCTTGGGAAAGGGAGTGTGGTGAGCCTGGGAGCAGGAGCATGGTGAGCCTGGGAATGGGACAGCAGTGAGCCCTGGGAGCGGGACTGCAGTGAGCCCTGGGAATGGGATTGCGGTGAGCCCTGGGAGTGGGACTGCAGTGAGCCTGGCAGTGGGACTGCAGTGAACCCTGGGAATGGAGTGTGGTGAGCCTAGAAAACACTCCCTGGGGTGAAGCAAGTCTGGTCTGCTCTGTCCTCACCTGCTGCTCCGGACCTGAGAAAAAGCAGGAAGAAACCAAAGAGGTTGTCCCAGTCCAGACCTAGTGCGAATCAAGGGGGAACCAGGGCCACAGTAGCTCAGCCGAGGACTCCTTTGTGTTCCCCACCACTTGGGCACTAGATGGCAACACACCGCTGCTGTCTGCGTGCTTCGCCCTGCTCGGGCCACCCCACGAGTCGGGGTGAGCACTGCTGGTCCTGTCGCTTGCACCTTTCTGGACCCATCGGCCCCTCTTGCTGGAGCTGCAAGGACCCCCTTGCCCGGCTGTGCAGACCCGGGAGGTTTCTTTTCCACCCTGGACGCTCTGTCCCCTTCGTGTCCCTGCATGAGAGGGTACACGTGGGTCTGGGCTTTTTAACTTGTGTGTTGCAATGCTCCACAGAGGCCAGCTGTCCTCAGGATCAGGTGTACAAGCCATGCGGGGAAGCAAAAAGAAACACTTGCTTCAACAGGTGGGTCATTTCCTAAGGCGTTTTTCAAGTCCGTAATGTGAAAATTGCCAGGGAAGTTTGAAGTTCACATACCCTTGGGATTTAGGTGTCTTGATTGCCCTGAGCTACAGTTTTGCCCCTCATTCATTCTCATTTATATTCTAATTGTGCAGAGGAGTAGTTATGGACACCCTTCCCTCCCAAAATACCACATCGATGTTTGTTGAAGGATGCTACTGTCCTGATGGAAAAATACTGCTGAATGATCATGACGGCATTTGTGTGTCTGTTTGTGGTAAGAAATAGAATAAATGGTGCTATGGGAAGTGGGGGTAAGAGCCTGACTAGACGTGCACGTTAGGAGGGTTATTTTGGATACAGAGGAAATGGGGGAGATGTTGTTATGGACCCTTTCTAGTGAGGCTGGAAGCATTCCAGATTGCGAGTTTCTGCCTGCTCTTATAAGCAGAAGGTGCAGCTTTCAAAAGAACAAAGAGTAGCATGTTTAAGATGTTTTTGGGTTTACAACCTGTGACTTCGCACTATGAATTTCTCTCTGTGGCTGTTTCTCAGATTTCAGTACATTTCTTCTCTTCCTGTTTTTCTGCTTCTATTGTTTTCCCTGATTCAGTTACCTTTAAAATAACATCTAATTCATTTTATAGGTTGCACTGCACAAGATGGGTCAGTGAAACAGGTAAGAGAAAGGAAAATACTTTCTTTAGAATATATCTAGGTTCTGTGACCTCCTGCAAAAATGACCACATGAGTTGTTTCTTTTAACTCTAAGCTTAAAAACCAGTGAACTGCAATGACAGTGGGGAGAAAACCAGAAGATTTTATTAACTCCAGAACTTGCTTATTCACTTGAGGCACAGAAACAGGAGTAGTTTGTGGGAATCAGTTTCCTGGTAGAACTATCAGGCTTTCCTCCTGGACACCTGCAAAGGAAGGTGGCAAATAATGGCATTTTTTCTTACTGTTCCCTTCTTCTCCGTCTGGGATTTGAACTGAAATTTTCCTACACAATAAATTAGGTCAACTCAGCCCTACACTGTCTTGCAGCAGGTATTCATTGATTCATTAATGCTTCCAGGTTTTGCTCTCTGAACTGCTATTGCTCTTGTTTTTGTAGCCTAGAGAGGCTTGGGAGCATGACTGTCAATACTGTACTTGTGATGAAGCCACCTTGAACATCTCTTGCTTCCCTCGCCCTTGTGCTAAATCTGCACCTATCAACTGCACAAAAGAAGGCTTTGTACGCAAAATAAAACCACGTCTGGAAGACCCCTGCTGCACAGAGACAGTCTGTGGTGAGTAGATCATTCACATGTCATCATGTGCCTTCAGCAGAAATCCTCAAGTGAGACGTGGTGCCCCACAGTTACCAGATTCAAGTAAGTACACTGGAGTGGTCATTTCTTACATGCCCGGAGCTCTTGCTATCCAAAGAGAACTCATCTGGTCCAGCTTCTGCTCCAAATTAGTGCCATGACTTGGCAGATACTTACACTGGAAAATCCCCTGTGGATTATTTGGATCACCAGGTGCTCCACAGGACCCTTTGGCTCTTGTCCTCCTGAGATGAGAGGGTGATTTTTCCACAGAGATCCACTCAGAAAGGGAGGATGTGTTCATCTTCCAGGCTTCTCTAAGGCTTCCTGTGGAGGTTCCTGATATGTTTGCCCTCAGCTTTGCATTTGCACCCTCCCAGTCCCAAATGCCCACCACAGCACAGGAGTAGCCTGCTCCTAACCCTAACCCATTCCCAGTGTCTATACCAAGATGCATGACAGGGGATCCTGGCGATGGTGATAGGATGGTTTTTTCCAAGCTTTGTCTGCAAGTAACGCTGCTGGATGGGATGCTTTGGCTTATTTTATCTCTGCTGTCTATTGCAGAATGTGACATAAAAACCTGCATTATCAACAAAACAGGATGTGACTTAGGTTTCCAGCCGGTGGTTGCTATGTCTGAGGATGGCTGTTGCCCTATCTTCTCCTGTAGTAAGTACCTTGTTTCCTTAAGGTGTTTTATCTCTTCCTTGAAGTATTTGATTTTTCTAAATGAGTTAAAATCATAAGCAGTAGCTTCTTTTCTTACCCCTCAGCCTTTACAATTTGGGCTTTTTTTTTTTTTT